>JAASFQ010000210.1:0-35131 GCA_023333845.1 Globisporangium polare | reverse complement strand
TTCTAGAGACCCGCGCCAGCAAGCACGTCCGTGATGCACGCTTTCTGCGCCTGCGCCAGGTCGTCGAGCTGCTGGATGTAGTTCCTCTTCTCGTACTTGTCGCGGTTCTTACGGGCGAGCGCCATATCATCCTCGTACTTGGCCTTGCAGGCGTCCATTTTTCTCTTGAAGGTCACCGCGTCGCGGCCTTGTTGGCTCTACAGTCGGTCGTCAAACATAAGCGCTTCGAGTTGGTGGGCTGCGAGGCAATCGGTTAGTCATACCACCAAAACACTCGCAGCAGCACGTACGCTTTCGACCCGAAGGCTGCGTCCAGGCGTGGAGTGAGCTTCAGCTGCCTCGACTGGGACGTGAAGCACTAGCAGAGCCGCTGCAGCGAGCAGACAGAGCGACTTGAGGGCTCCGATCATGGTGTTCTTTGGTGGGTGGTTGGTCGACTTGATCACAGGCAGTGTAATCGGAGAATGAGCTTGTTGGGCAAGTGGCCTGGCAGCAGCAGCAGCTTGCCACGCTTCGCAGCAGATTCGACTGCTCGCCGAGGGGAACAGCTCAACTGTTTGATGAAAGATCGCATGCCGAGGCGCTCGTGGCCCACGAACACGAGAAACCTGGAACTCCGACGAAACCAACCTCCAGCTATTATACCCACTTGGGACTCTTCAAGAGTTCGCGCGTGCGCCTGATCGCAGAAGCCTCCAGCCGTCCATTTCGGATCCAGGGTGTGTGCATTTGCAGCGTGGAGACAGATGGGTTTCTGCGAAACGCAAGTGACCGGAAGTTCCGTTGCAAAAAAGCCCGATGAGGGGGACGAACCAGACAGAGAGACGCGCCTCGTTAGAGCACGTCTCCGCCGCCCATTTCAGATCTGTCTTCAAGATAACACATCGCAGCTTCGCTGACCTGCTCGAGCGATCTTGTGTGAAAACCCCACGAAACGAGCGGTGTGGCTGGAGTTGCTCTTCGCTTTGAGCAGGCGCGTTCGTCCGAGGTGGTGGGTTGTGGGCTGGAGAGCTCCTCGCGGCGAGAGGTCACGCGAGCCGTCAGAGAGATCTGCAGCCGTCCGTTATCATTGTGCTTGCGCTCTCTTTGCTGGGAAGCGAAATTGGGCAGCGATGCGTTTCAAGCAATCCGTCAGCGAGTGGCTGCTCGATTTCCCGAGCCGTCGCGGTCGCGTGGACGCCTCGTCAAAGTAGTTTCCAGCCGTCCGTCTTGGATTCGAGCTCTTCGCAAGCAGTGAACAAAGCAAAGGAAGGGTTGCTCTGCGAAAAGCAAGTTTTTTCCCCCGATCTGTCAGCGCCAACGTACCAGAGCTCCACTCTTTCGCCCGGTGCCCCCTATGGCCAAGCGATGGCAGCGTGCAAGGACAATTACGACAGTGCGTATACATGAACGCAAGTATGCCACCAGTCATCATCCCCCTAATCACAAAAAGGCCACCTGATTCTCTTGAGCGCTGCTGTGTTGTGGTGGCGCTGGACTTCAGTGAGACGCAGATCCTTCAGATCTTGGAGAGTTGTTACAGTCCACGACATCCGACCAGCTCGAGCGAATGAAGCCCGCGCGCCTGGCCTCCAAGATGAAGTCTCTCGTGTACTCGACGTCGAGGTAGACAGAGCGCATCGAGACGGATGAGCGTGCGTCCAAACGCGACCTTCACGCGCATCGACTGATTGCGCGCCTTGTTCAGCATATCCACGGTCTTCTCAACGTACCCGGGGTAGAAATCCAGCAGAAGGCGGCTTTCTCGAGCGATCTCTTGGCTTTTTCGTCTTCATAATCGCCGTCGTCTTCGACCTCGCCGTCTTGACTCACAGGCTGGCAGCGCACCAGCTCAAATGAAAGCTGCTTTGTGTCGACGTCGCTTGCGGACCCTGCGATCTCGACAAACTGCCACGAGTGCGAGAGCGCGCCTTGTGCAGCGTGCCATCGACGCACGTGCGCCTTGTTGCGCTTCGTCGAAGCCACCGACGACGCCGCGACGCCCATCGCTGCAAACACGTCTCGGATCTTCTCGCATGCGTCATCACCTCCATGGACGACAATCGCTTTGCCCTCGCCATCATCTTGACCAGGTCCAGAGTTCTTCGTGTGCCGCACAGCCATCGCGGCCGCTCAACTCCCTGTCGCTCCCACTTGCGCTCGTGCTCGACGAGTGCGGAGGAGACGCGCTCTGCGGCCTCACGTGCGCTCTCTATCGCTCGAAGGCCGGTTATCAGTGAACACTGCTCAGGAAGGAGACCCGAGAGAACGCTCGTTTGTTTCGGCTCAAACGGTCGGGTTCCCGACCCCAACTGCCTTGTCAACAATCCTCAGATCAAAAGAAAAGCCAATCAACCGACAAAGACCTGCTTTTATCCAAAGTCCAATCCAAAATCAAACCGTTGATCGATTGCGAAATATCCAACTCACACACACAGCAATTCCATCCACTGCAGCAGCCCGAGCAACAGAGACCTGGGCATCAGTATTTGCTCAACACCGCCTGCAGCTTGGTCAGCAGCTGCTCGAAGCGATACCCAACAGCACCGATCGCTTCCTCCTCCTCTTTCTTCGGCAACTCAACTTCCAGCTGCACCTCGTCCTTGAGTCCAATGAGCTTGAACACGAGCCCTTCGAACGGCACATCGAGCTCCGTCCTGATGCTCATCCAGTCGATCTCCCACTCGCCACCACCACCATCTTCATCGCCACCGCTGCTGCTGTTTGCCAAGTGCACGCGCGTGGCAAACACGTCGCAGGCGTCTTTCGGCTCTCCGACCGTCACCAGGCACTTCACTTGTTCCAGCAACTCATCGTCGGGGTCTTCCTTGCACAACACGCGGACTCGAAAGCTCACGCCATTGCTCAGCATCGTATCGAGGACAAAGCGGTTTCCCACCTTCACTTCGCAGCGTGCGAGCGTCCAGTTTCCAGTGTACTCGCGCGCGAACTTGGCGATTACATGCCGATGCGAACCTGAGTGCTTGAGGTACACGGAGACTCGCTCCGACGGCTCGTTGACCTCGAGTCTCTGTGCTGCAGCGCGGAGATCCGCGATCAGCGCGTGCATGTGCTGGTTCTCCGTATTGCAGACGTTCGACCAGTTCGACTGGAGCTTGCGAAAGAGATGCGTGGCCTGGATGACTTGCGGGGAGTAGCCAGTCTGAGCGCAAAGCCCACCCAGGGTCTTGAAGAGTTTCCTCCCAAACACGGCCTTCACGCCAACGCTTTTCTCACCGAGATTCGACATCAGGGCCTTAACGAGCTCCACTGAAGAGGCGACACAGGCGTCACTGAAGTCCACCAGGAATCGCGAGCCTTGGTCCTGATTGACCCCGGAGTCCAGAGCCGGCGACCTTGCTACTTGATGGTGCTGCACAAGTTCGTACGGGTAGCACTTCGTGTTGACGTCGCTCACGGGTGTTGGCGTGCGCACAAACTGCCACGCGTGGTCAACTGCTTCGCTCACAGCGTACACGTAGTCGCAGCGAGCTCGAGAGCTGCTGTTGATCCTGCAAACGGTGCGCTTGGAGAGCTCCATCCTCGTGAATAAATCGCGCAGCTCGTCGCAAGCTTCATCCACGCAGCTCTGCACTTCGCCCGAGAACGTCACTTGGCGGTGGCGGAGGTTATATTCGTAGCGAACCCCGAATCGACGTTGGAAAAGAGGCAGCTTCGTGCTCACCTTCTTTGACGAGAGCGCGCTCGGGACGTCCACGACTCGGCTCGCCATCGCTAATTCAGCAAGCAACCGCACTGTGTGGAGACCGCGTTCAATTTGGGAATGAGGCGTTGAGGAGACGGAGATTTGAGCCGAGGGAGCTGAGAAAACAGCATTTTGAGCCCCTGTCTCGTGGCAGCTAGCCAGGTCCCAGATTTTCAGAAACGATGGCTCGCTCGCTCCATCCCACGCACTGATTTGCCATCCCGTTGATACGAAGATGGTTTTGGTTTCTCCTCGCACCAGTTTGAAGAAACAGTCTCGAAAGGTGCTTTTCATCGAGTGTTTCTCAGAGAGAAGTCGGGTCAACTGGTAGAGAGTATTAGCAAACGACGAAAAACAACAACAACTCGGAGTCGAGATATTCTCCTGATATCCTTTGTCGTAGCAGAAATACTCGGCACATGCAAGATGCAACATCAAGCGAGCTCCCACCAACCATGGCGAATCTCCCAACAAAGTCGAAGCGCCTTCGTGTCACGGACACCCTTCGCTCGAATCTGCACCATCCGCCGCCGCGGTACCGCTATCTTCCATCACAATCGCGTGCAACTTCTCCACCAGAAACTTGAATTTGTCGCCCATCCTAGCGGCATCAGTCGGCATGTCCTCCGAAGCCTCAGAGAGCAAATGCGCCTCCAGCTGCAACTCGTCGCCAAGGTGAAGCATCTTGAACAGCAGACCTCCTAGCGGAACCTTGACGGTGCGCTTGATCGTTCTCCACAACATGCTTGCTCGCACACCCTCTACAAGCTCCACCTTCGAGCTGAAAATGTCGTCGGCAGCCTCTGGCTCATGGACAACGAGCATTGCACGGATCTCCTCGACTTTCGGGTCTTCGGCACTCAGAAGCTCTGATTGGTTGTACACTTTGACGCGGAAGTTGACACGATCCGCGAGCGAGATGTCGTGCACAAAGTGAGCACCCGCCGAGCGCTTCGTGCTCTGGTACTCCCATATGCTCTCAACGCCGCCTCGAGCAAACGTGACCTTGAGCTTGTCGCATCCAAGCTCAAGCCAAATCGCCATCTCTTCCTTGCAATCCGTAATGCCCAACTTGGATTTCGCTGTATGCAGCTTCGAGACGAGTCGCTTAAGCTCGGGGCCATCGGAGTCGCAGATGTTCGACCAGTTCGAGTTGCAGCGATGGTAGCTGAGGCTGTGGCCGCGTAGCCTATCAACGCTGTACACCGTCTCTGGTTCCACCGACTTGAAGCTGAAGAGCTTGCGGCCAAAGACCGCTTTGAGCTTGAGCGCGTCTCTCTGCTGGTTTTCGATGACGACGTTGTCGATCGCCTCGGCTTCTCTCGCGATGTACTGGTCGTCGAAGTTCATCAGGAACCGGCACGCGGCTCGCGTGTCGCCTAGTCGTTGCCGCGGTGGCTCGTATCCGATCGTTCGAGTCGAAGCAGAAGCCGGCGAGCGATGATTCCCTGGCACTCGCACAAGCTCATAGGGGAATTTCTGGGTGTCCACGTCGCTCACTTGGCTTCGAGTAGGTATGAATCGCCAGTACAAGCTCGAATCCGCGCCGAGCGCAGTGAACGAGCGGTAGCACTGCTGAGGATTCACTTGGACGCCGCGCCTAACAGGAGCAGGAGAAGGCGAAGAAACGACTGCCAGCTGTCCAAAGAGCTGCTCAAAGACCCCGAGCGCGTCCATGAGCTGCGCTTCGCTGCCGCTCAGGCTCACTTGGCGCGCCGCCTGGTTGATTTCGCACGTGAAATCCGCGTGACGCCGCTCAAGAATCGACTTCTTCAAGCCAACGCGGGGGAGAGAGACTTGCGCTGGGATCGAGAGCACGCGGGGTGGTGAGGAGGAAGGCGAGGAGGCGCTAGCCATCGTGACTTGGTAGTGAAGCGAAGCGAAGCGGTATTTAGCAAGTTTGCAAATGAATGAGGATGATCTGGGTCGCCACCCAGAGAAACTCACTCACAGAGCAAGTGTGTCGTATCCATGGGCTCACTCGTGGGCCCACTCGGCTTGAAGCTCCGTAGTTCAAGCTCGCGTTCTTCGTGGCCTCTTCTCGCTCGTGCTCAAAGACGCACGAGCCAAGCAGGCAACAGTTTAAGGAAAGCGATGAGAACGTTGTGAGCCTGGTTGTGTTGGTGTTGTTTTTGCTTAGGAAAGCTTAAGCGTGGTATTCCCTCACGCTCCAGTGCAACACTCGGATCAAAGAATTCGATAGTTCGCTTGAGTGCAACAAAGCGCAGCAAAATGGGAAGGAAGAAGGAAGACTGCTCGCCGTGCGACCAGCTTCTCCGACCTGGCAGATGACTTCGGCCGCCTTCACGTGGAAGCCAGTTCAAGCGACGAAGAAGGAGCTGCGAGCGCGCGGTCCGACCGAGCAGCGAAGATGCTCAAGGCGCCGCAGCGCGTGGCCTACCCGCTCGAGAATCCCTTCGGACGCCTCCCCATCGGACGACGGCAGAGATTGCCAGCGCTATCTCTATGGAAGACGTCTCTACAACTACGGTGCTGAACGCACCAGCGCTTCCGCCGGTGCCGATCTACCGAGGGAACACGATGGCAGACCGCCGCAAGTTCACGTGCGACTATCTTGCGTGTATGATGGCGCTCAACACGTTCGAGACCCAGTTCAACCGCCCATTCACAATGCCAGTTCTCTCTCTTCTCAACATCAACTGCCTTGAAACAACAAGACTCGAGGCTCTGAGACGATGCAACGATGGAGTGTGTATGGTCAAACTCTTAGCCTCAAGTCTAGATCCTCCAACGCAAAGCTGGCTCACGTGCGACTGATCTGGGCGTACTTGGCTGCCGCACTCGCATCTCCACCGCTCTCACCTCCAAGGCGACAAGGCACTGGGATCCAGCGGTTGTAGGGCGACATGAGGAAGCCGAGGAACAGCAGAAAGATGATCGCGACGTTGCGGCCGACGAAGGACACCGGCTTGGCTGCTTCAGCTGAGGCATTCGCTTCGCTATTGCCCAACGGCGGTGGGCCTTTGCCACCTCGCTCTGGGCCAAAACCATTGCCGTTGCTATTGGTCACGATACCGCCGTTCGTAGTCCAGGCCGCCGCCCCACTCACAGTGTTGGCGAGCGACATGTTGACGCCGATGGAGATCCACGAGAAGATCCCGGCGTCCACCGAGTCGCCCAGGAGCGCGTACTCCACGATCGGATCAAAGCCCGAGGCCGACGCTTCGGCGAAGATCCCATCTTTGGCGTTGGGCGTGAGCTCCTGTTTGTTGGTCGCGTACACTGATGTCTTGCGCACCGAGGCGACCAAGTCCTGGTCAAAGAAGATCTGCCCCACGTGAGCCACCTTGCCACCGGAGTACGTGCTGTTGCGCAGCAGCGTGCCATTGTGCGTGCCCAACACGTGGATATGCACGGCGCGACCGGTGTAGTGGCCTGGGAACGTGGTGCGGAACGTGACAACGCCGTCAGCATCGGTAGGCGCCAGGCCGCGGTTGAACGTCGCGTTGAGATTCGCTGAGTCAGAGGTATCGCCGTTGCCGTTCGCCACGATGCCCGAGTACACGCCCGTGGCGTTGCAGTGCCAGAAGTCGATGTACAGGCTCTCCACAGGCTTGCAAGTGTTGACGTCGATGACCTGGAGCTCCGTGTAGAGCTCGACGCCCTGCTGCTTCTCGCGGACGTCGGTACGCAGCAGCTCACCGCTCACGTAGTACGGTCCCAGGGTCACCTCGGGCTCGAGGATGCACTTTGGCGTCGAGCCAAAGAGCACCTTTGGGTCGGAATTGGTCGCGCTGACCCCCGTGAGCTTGGACTTGTGACTCGTCGCTGCTGAGCTCAGCTGACGAAGCTGCTCGAGCTTGGCTGCGCGGCGTCTAATGGTTCGTTCGTGAAGTACCCCCGCGTGGTGAGAACTGGCGCAGGCTGCCAGTGCTCGTCTCCCATCCTCTGTAAGCAGCTGTCGGTGCTGGGCTTGGACCTCGTGCTCGTAATGATCACCAGGATGAGCGCTTGCGGACTGCGAGTGGAGCCCAAGCACAGCGAGAAGGAGAGCGAGAACTGGGAGTCTCCGTACCATGTTCGATGAAGCCACGTGCGGATGAGGGGAACTGGAGCTGGGAGAGCAGAAGCTGAACTGATGAAAGCTCGAGCGTGGGAGAAAGAACGCTGGGAGCTTTCAGCGCTGCTTGAGTTGCTGCTGCAGCTTCTCATGCTCATCTCCTCCTCGCAATCGTATTAATAGAGAGGTCCTGACTACTTTGCTCCATCGCATAACCGCGGATCTAACGAGGATATCCACTTCCTGACGAGAGCTCCGTTGGCCGAGTCGAATAGTAACAGCATGTAGTCACGATACCAAAGGCTGCGGATTTCTCGAAGGTCTCGCAAGACAAGCTTCGCCATTTCCAAGTCGAAATCATCGGAGGTTGTTTCGGCCGTTTCGTGCAACGAATACCAAGTCGGAAGATACTGAAGGACAACGAGCACACTTGAGGCTTCTTCACGCTTGTCTGCGACTCGGTAGTGACGCGTGACTCCATTTCTAGTCGTGGAGTCTGTAAAAGGCGTTCAATGGGTGCATGTGGGCGTATCAAAACGCCCTTCAGACACGCAAGCCGTGACCCAACAGCCGACCTTCCTCTGCTCGACTTTCGCATCGGCGGCTGGACGCCGTTCGGCCCAAGCAAGTACCGCATCGCCGTCTGCAAGGAGCAAGGGTGGAACGTCACGCGCGGCGACACAGACTCGCACTCGCTGCGCTTTGCGTCCATCAGCATGCCTGGCAATCTCCTGACCGTCTCCACGCCAAGCTTCACCCACTCTTCTGTCTTGGATTTCGACTCAAACAGCAGCTTCTCGACCGTGAGGGTCCCAGGAAATGTGCTTCGACTATCTCTCTCTTCCCGCTAAATAGTCCTCAGAGCTGCAACAAGACAGGCAAGCTGTCAACTTTCCAGCTCGAGTCATTCGGCCTCGAGTCGTTCGGCCTCGAGTCGTTCGGCCTCGAATGGCCCGAGAAGACGCTTGTGGCCGCAGCCGGTAGCTGTGACACCATCTCGTGCAAGGACGAGCAGTGCTTCAAGGCGTTCGACGTGAACGCGTACTCCCGCTCGCGCGCTGTGATCCGCGCCACGTTCTTCAAGGGCAACGACAGCATCTTGTGCACAGCCTGGCTCTGGGTCAACAGAAGCCGCATCGTCTCGAACGACCACTGCTTCTCGAGCCAGGCGGCGGTCGGCTCAGCGCGCCTCGAGTTCCAAATGGAGGCAGCTGTGCTACAGATCGGGAGCAACGCAAGTACGTACGTGGAGCAAAATTCGGGTGCCCGCAGCTGCGCGACGCGTGTCCGCTCGTGGGCGACAAGATCTACATGCCGCTGGGCAAGGCGCTCCAGGTCGCCACGATAGACGACAGCAAGGACACACGAGGACCGCGGCCATCAAGCAGCTCATGCAGCAGTTTCGTGGTGTCCGTCGAGATGTTTCCCGCAATTTTCGTGATGGTCCGCGTTTTCAGGGTTGCATGAGAGTGAAGGTCACTTCAACCTCCATTTCTTCGCTCAAGTCCGAAAGTACGCGTACTTATACGAGTATACGTTGTATTCCATCCATCGATGTGACTGACCAATGCCCCCTTCCTTCCAGACACAACACAAGCATGGCGACAACGACGAAGCAGCGCCCCGCGCGCGATCAACACCCATCGCATCCGCAGCAGCAGCGCAACGGCAGCAACGGCCATGGCCGCCGCGACACCCGCAGCAGCACGACCGTCTCCCCGAGCACTGCTCCTACCACCAGTAGCAGTGGCGCTCAGCCAAAGCCTCAAGCGCAACAGCAGCAGCCAGCAAAACCGTTCGCGTGGGGTGCTCCGAAGCAATCGCCAGCGGTTCCTGTGGAAGCAAACGCACCTGTGAAGGCACCAGCTGCAGCTCCAGCAGCACCTGGTGCTGTTGGTCGTGCTCCGCCACTTCCAGCGCAGCCAATGCCATTTGCATGGGGCGCACCGAAGGAAGGGAATGCTGTCGCTACTCCAATGGAGACTGCAGCTGCGATCGAGGCTTCAGAGGAGCTGATGATCACGTTTGGCGACTTTACGCTCGAAGAGACCGTCAAGGTGCTGCAGGAAGGTGCGTTCTTCTCCCTCTTGTTTTTGCTCAGGAGATTGTATGGCAGTTGACTCATGTGTGATTATCTCGTGTCTTTTTAAACTCGAAGGTGATGACGACCCCGATGCTCCAAAGGCTCCTGCCGCAGCGCCGCCTCCGATGACCAAGTCGTGGGCGGAAGCGCTGGGTGTCGTGATCCCCAAGGAAGAAGCCCCAGCGCCTGCATGGGGTGGTGTTGCAGTTGCGGCAGCACCAGCGCAGCATGCGCGCGACAGTGAGAACCCGTTGCCGTTCGAGTTCGCCCTCCAGGAGGCGCTCAAGGCGCTCGTCGTGACGGCGCCAGGCAAGGAAATGAAGAAGCGGTGCGTCCTTTATGGATGTTGCAGCTCTTGCTTGTCTATATGGCTATGGTGGCGCTAACAGCGTATTGTTTATATATGCTTAGTGGACTGGTGAACCAGGGCAACACGTGCTTCCAGAACGTGATTCTGCAGTCGCTGCTCGCGTGCTCTCCCTTCCTCAAGTGAGTACGGCAGTTCTGTCCATCCACTCGACTCAACTCATTCTATTCACGCTGACATTTCTATCTATTGTGCAGCATCCTCGTGGACATCTCGAGTGCCGTGGCCCCAAATGACGTGCTGCTCTCGGCGCCGTCAAGCTTCAAGGCGTGGTGCCACATCGTCGCGTTCATCCGGGAATTCGAGGAGCCCGTGCTCGGTCAGCGTACGTGTTCTTCGCTATTGTGTAATGCTCTTCGTATCCATATTGCTGGTGCGACTCGACTAATGTATGAACCTCTGGGCTTGTGAAACTCGCAGTCCAAGCGAGCATGAAGGCCGAGTCGTCGAGTAGCAAGATCCCCAAGTCGATCCGCATCAGCGGCTACTTCCTCGACGTGCTGAGCGAGTTCCAGAAAATGCGCGGCGAGCAGGAGGACGCGCTCGAGTTTCTCGAGTTCTTCCTCGATTATCTGCACTCGGAGTACGAGAAAAGCGGTCTGGAATTCCCGGAGTCCTGCGAGAAGCAGACGAAGCGGCCAACGACGAACAGCAACCCGGCCATTGAGAATCCGGGGGCCTCGGGCTTCCAGGACTCCTTTGATGACGAGTGGGCTGAGGTCGGCCGCAAGGGCAAGAGCAGCGTGCTGCGCCAGAACCAGGTGGACTCGACGCGCTCGCCGATCAACTGGCTGTTCAAGGGTGCGTTGCGCTCGGAGCTCAAGCAGACGGGCAAGAAGCAGAGCTCGATCACGATCGAGCCGTTCCACTGCCTGCACCTGAACCTGGAGACGGAGCAGGAATCTGCCGGTGGGGCTACGGGCGCCGGTGTGTTTGTCCCAGGGACGAACGGTTTGGCCAAGGCGCCCGTGAACTACACGATCGAGGACATGATCCACAAGATGTTTGAGGTCGAAGTGATCGAAGATGCGAACAAGAGCCCGACGATGAAGCGGTATACCACGATGGAGTCGCTTCCCGTCGTGCTCACGCTCAACATCAAGCGGTTCACGTACCACCCGGAGCTCGGACCGGTCAAGTTGCAACAGTTTGTCAAGTACCCGAGTCGCTTCGAGTTCCCGTCGGCCGTCATGTCACCCACGTGCCGCGCTGAGAATAGTGCTGATGGTGCCAGCAACGGCTCTGCGGCTCCCACTGGTGATGCGGCTGCTACGATCTTTGCGAACCCGCCCGTGTACGAGCTCTTCGCGGTTGTGTCCCACCACGGCAAGATGGTCGTGGGCGGCCACTACACGTGCGTGTGCCGTGACAACAAGGACCAGTGGTTCCGCTTCGACGACGAGCACGTGTCGTCGATCTCCGAGGCCACGGCGCTCGCGGAGAACGCCTATTTACTATTCTACATGCGCACGAACGCCAAGATCGAGGCGCCCAAGACCTCACCCAAGGCCAAGAGCGGTGGCTCGTGGGTGCAAGCTGCGGCCTCAGCTGGTCGTCTGATCCCGGGCATGGCTCCGGTGTCGGCCGCCAAGGGTTCGTCGGCAGGAACGCCTGCTTCGTCAGCCTCGTCTACGCCGACGGCCTCTGCGAAGAACCAACAGACAGCGGGCAAGCCGGGGGACGCGCAGAAGAAGAACTTCAAGAAGAAGAAGAACACCAACAACACCAGTACATAGAGAAGAAGAAGAAGAAGAGAGAGGAGGGAGAGGCTGAGAGAGGCCGGTGGTCATGAAGGCGAGCGACTGAGGCCGGAGTTTGTATCGACGAGCACCCGACAATCACCAAAAGATGCGAGCCAGCAATCAGAATCCCAGACGTTGGTTCATATTTCACACAATAATGCAATGCTAACTCCAGATCGCCCACTCAAAGCCGAACTCCGTTTGCATATCGAACTAGAGAGAAGGATCTGACAAGGTAGGGCAAGAATCGAGTGCGCTTCCGATTTCGACTTCGACTTCTCCGTGATGTATCTCCTCTGCGATGACTTTCTCTTCATGAACAGGAACGGGACTTCAAAGTCCAGTACCATATTATTATCGAGAATACGAAGTCAATTTCTCCCTTTGCTGGCATCCAGCATTGGCGGCGAATACACGCGCTTGCGATCCCCGCACACAACCTCACAGACTTCGGATGCAAGTGGATTTTCAGGTCCAGCTGAGATACCAGACCCCTCCGAGCCCAATCCTCGGATCAGGTGCATCCCCCTCACGTCAGGCGATCGACTCCATGGAGCCAACGGCGCGCGGTGCGCGGCAGCAAAGTTCTTTGCGAAGGTCTCCGTGCGCGGAGGACACAAGAGCTCGTTTGGTGAGTGATCTCGCGTTAACCAGTGCCAAGAAGCAGAGGTTGTTGTGTCGAGCCTTTTTCTTGTTTGACCGTTTGCTAACAGAAGAGTGCCATCAATACCATGCCATCAAAGCGCCATTTTTGAAGTGGTGAGGGGAAGGGCTCAGAGATGGACCATTCTTTGTGACTATCTAGGATAAAGCCACCGACCACATCGTATTTCGCACGACGCGTTGTGTCCAGAAGCGCTGAATTCCGCCTCAACCAGTCCAACTTCTCACACTTCTTGAGCCCGTTCAAGCTTGTCGGGCTGTGGTGTTATCCACCCTCCGTTTGTGCATCTGGCGCTTTTGACCGAACTCTTGCAAACTCATCAACGGCACGAAACGAAATGGCGGACCACGCACACACGATCGGCTCCATCTCAGTGGGGTTTTGTTGTTGTTCCATCACAGGAGTGAAGAGCGACGCAGACGCCGCGCCGCGCACGCTTCTCTTCTGGATACCTTGCGCACGACAGCAGCTACCAGCAGTGCTCTTGGTCGACCCGATCCTCTCGCTAGCCATTCGCCGTTCCCCCGCGTCCGCCTCACACCAGCACAACGACGATGGCGCGATGGTTGTTCTGCCTGGCCGCCGCGGCGCTGGCGCTCTCGGCGTCGTCTATTGACGCGCGCGTCCACATCCAAGCGACCGTGAAGGCCGCAGGCACGACGACAACAGCGTCAGTGTCAGGCAGCAACGCCAGCTCCGGGAATAGCGCAGCAGCAGAAGCGCGCAAGGAGCTGACGGGCCAGGTGGTCGGCAGCTCCATTGTGATCTCCAACAGTACACTCACGACCTGCACGCCGCACTCGTGGTCGTACTCGCAGCCCGGTGCGCCCTTTGTGTCGGTGCATTTCGCAAAATTCCATATCATCGACGGTGACGTCGTCACGATCGCGACGCCCGACGGCTCGACGTCCAAGCAGGTGGCAGTACCTCCAGGCACCGGTGGCGTGACGCAGTTCTCCTCGGATCGCATCCCCGGCCCGACCGCCGTCGTCACGTTCACGCCCAAGGGCTGTCTTGACGCGCAGCCGCTACCGGCAGAGTTCGAACTCGAGATCGACGCGTTCCAGTACACGTACAAGAACTCGTACTCGGCAGGAGGTGAGGACCGCGAGATCTGTGGCGCCGGTGATCAGAACAAGGCGGCGGTCTGCTACAAGAAGGCGGCCAACGTGTCCTCAAAGGTGTACAAGAACGCGCTCGCAGTCGCGCGCCTCATGAAGACTTCGGGTCCGGGGGAGGCGCAGATCGCGTGCACGGGCTTTCTATTGGGCAGCGCGGGGCATCTGATGACGAACCACCACTGCATCAAGGACGCGACCGAGGCGAACAACACCAACTTCGAGTTCATGGTCGAGTCCCCCACGTGCGACAACACAACTTGTCGGCAGCTGGGCGAGTGCGCCAAGTACGGCACCGTGGAGAGCTACGGCTCGGACTTTGTGGTCGCGAACGAGAAGTACGACTTTGCGATCGTCAAGCTGCGCAAGAAGCCCTGCGTGGTCAACGGCAAGTACGGATATCTGCAATTGCGCAAGGCCCAGGCCGTGAAGGGGGAGCCGATCTATCTGGTGCAGCACCCCAGTGGAGGTGGCAAGATGGTGGTCATGCAGCAGGAGGTCAACGACGGCGAGGACGATGAGGACGACGACGATGAGACGGCCGCCAAGGCGAAGGCCAATAGCACAGCCGCCGCTGACCAACTGGAACAAGCCGTCGTCTCGAAACTGAACGACGAGAACGCGTTTGGGGATTTCTGGACCAGCTACTTTGCTGATACCGAAGGTGGGTCTTCCGGTTCGCCCGTGATCAGCATGAAGGACCACTTGGTGCTCGCGCTGCACGCGAACAGCGGCTGCGAGAACTCCGGGACGCCGTCCAACTTGATTATCGACGAGATCAAGAAGAACACGACGATCGGCCTCCCGGATGATGCATTCGCGTAGATAAATAAATAAATGGGTGGGCGTTGAAGAAGAAAGTATACCGACACTCACATCATGGAGTTGTGCTCTTCGACAATGGCAGTGTGTGCTCGTGTTCACCCCGAGAGTCAGAAAGACTTGATCTGAAGCAAAGTGGTGCTCGTCTGTCTTTGGCCCTGTATGAAGAGCTGCGGTTTATACCTCGCGATTAAGCTGAGCGCTCTAGGGAGGCCAAGCATTCATTGTACGAGTACTCTGGAGGCTGCCATCCGCATTAAGCGAAGTGGGTTCTCTGAAATTGATTTCTTTTTTAAAAGCATCGAGAGAAGACATGCACAAGGAAAGCTAAGCAAAAACCATAGCTGCCCGCCTCAGCCCTCACTCGCTCTAGTTGTACCCGAGCTCGAAGCCGTAGATGCTCGAGTCGCGCGAGAGCTGCTTGGCGCCGCGTAGAGTTTATCGGAGGGCGTTCTGCGCAGTTTCATGGCCGCAGTCTTCGGTTGCGTCACGTTCCACACCTGAGGCGCACAGGTCTTGATCGTGTACTTCTTGGCGCCGAGATCGATCCACTTGGCGTACACATAGGCACCGTCCGAGATGTAAGCCACCGTGATGTCGGAGGTGGTCGCGCTGGAGGTGTTCTTCGCGCGCGCGTGCGTGGGTGGTGGTACTCTGGTGCTTGGGATGGTACTTTGAAGAACCCAAGTCGCTGAACTTGATCGTCTGACCGAGGGTCGAGGGCGATGTTGTTGCGAACAGGAGCACCGCGATGGCATGCTTATTCGAGTGTGAACCCAGACGAAACACTCATCTTCAGCTCAGCTTCGCTTCACTCTTAGCTCATGGGAAAGTCTTTAACGCCACGCTCTCCCAATCTGGTAGCACTGCTCCTTTCTGCTGGCCATTTCAGTTCTCGCTCACAATATCCACACACATTCACAACACTGCCACCCAAGCTGGTCGGTTGGTTACCACTACATGAGTTTCCATCCACACAGGATGGACAACAATACAGCCCCACGGATAACTGAGTCTCAGTTGCATTTGTATTCCTATAGTACGCCACACAAACATTCACGTTCAAGGAGCAGCGCTCCGTACCAAGCTCATCTCGTCTTCTTGGTGTGATACTGTCGAGGTTCGTGAGCTCCCAGAGTCCCGTCATCTCACCCTCTATAGCTCTTTGCTCAAACCTGCGGATATCCTCTCCGCCATTCAAGCCTTCAGAGCTCGGGTTAGGTGCTTCAAGACTCTTTGTCTCGCTCGCTTTACCTGATGAAGCCGTCGTTGTCGGACGAGAGCGCGAGCAGCGGCGCCGACAAAAGGTTGGAGGCCGACGCCGCGTTGTTGCAGTCGCCGATACGGTGCAGACCGATCACACTGTGGTCTTTCCGGGCGAGCACGGGCGAACCGGAGCTCCCACCCGCCGTATCCGCAGAGTACCCAATCAGGTTCAAGTAGCTCTGGCCACTCATCTTAATGAGGTAGTTGGTGTCCTTGATCGTCGCGGCCACCTTGTCAGCGTCGTCGTCGGTCATCGCGATCTTCTTGGGACCACCGTACGGGTGTTGCGGGATGTAGATCGTCTCGCCCTTGGTGGGGGCGCCGAAGCGCACTTTCAGGTATCCGTACTTGCTGACATAGTCGTTGGGGTTGTTGGTGACCTTGAGCACGGCGTAGTCCAGGTTCGCGTCTGACTTGACGAACTGCACGTTGCCCTTGCCATCGAGAGACTGGGCCACGGGACACGCCCCCGGGTCGCATTTCCCGTCACAGGCGGCGGTCTCGACGAGGAACTGGAACTTGGTCTTGTCGACCATGTCCTGGCTCGAGAAGCAGTGGTGGTTGCTCACGATGTGGCCCTTGTTACCCCAGAGCCAGGCCGTGCAAGTCACGAGCGCGCCGTCCTCGCGCGTGCGCTCCGTGCGCATTACGGCCTTGGATTTCGCGTACATGGTCTTCTGCATCTCGTCGCCGGAGTTGGCGGCGCAGATTGTGTTCTTCATCGTGTCCTTGGCGCCGCAGATGTTCTCCTTGGTCACGAGCATCTCCTTGGACCACTGGAAGCCCACGGCGTCCACCTTCATGCTCGGGATCACACCCGTGGCCGCACATCCACTCTTCTTGTCCGCAGACGGCTTGAACTCGATCTTGAGCGCCTTGCCACTGATGGGGCTCGTCGTGACGCCACTGGGGGAATCGTCAAAGGACTGAGGCGACGAGCCGTTGAGCGCCGAGACGATCACCTGGTCCCCCGCGACGTTGATCGACTTGAAGCGCAGCCATAGCGACGTGACCTTCTGCTTGGTCACGTTCCACGTCTGCGGCGCGCAGGCCTTGATCGCGTACTCACTGGCGTCCAGCGACGTCCAGTTGCCCGTCACGTAGCCGCCCGAGGTCGCCTGCGCCTCGGCGGACGCGCTCACGTCCCACTCGCGCACCGTGGCGTTCGCAGACGTCTTGGCCATCGCTGCGGCTGCTGCGGCTGTGAATGGAGACGAGCTGCCGCTGCTGGTAGCGCTGCTGGCGTCATCGTCGTCACTGTTCATGCGGATGTCCGTGAACTGCAGGCCCTGTGTGGTGGTCGCGGCCACGGCCGCCGCCAGTGAGAGCACGAGCGCGCGCTTCGAGGTCATGGAGTTCTCTGCCTATTGGGGAATGACGAGAAGCAGACGGCGAGCAGCTCCGGTTCGAAGAGCTCCGTCCATCCGCCTGTAAAAAAGGTGGGGGTCATTTGGGTTTTGCTATCGGCGACGAGCCTTTCTTTCTGTCTCAACGAGCGCAGTCGAGCTTCCGCAGAACCAGATGGCTCGCATTACTGTCACGTCAACGAGGTCCTTTCCGAATGCATACCTTCTGTAAAGCGATACAGTGATCTCGACAACATTTAAAGAATAGAGCCCATCCATTTCGATAGCGCATACCCTTTTTAGAACGATCGAAGCAACATGATTGACTTCAACGGGTGTGCTGACCTCTTGCATATCACCAGACATCCGGTTCATCGAAATGGAAGGTCTTCATTCAATATCGTGCACCAGCGTGGTGGAAGAACGCAATGCGCCAAACCGAATCCAAATGAGTGAGAGAGAGATGGACCACCTTGCCTGTCGAGCGACGCGCTCGCTGATGTTGGACGGCGCTGCACGTTGGTGCTGTTGACAGGAATGCGGACAAACTGGAGAACAGAATGTTTACTGGCAGCGCAGACGCACGCGCGTAGAACTCGCAATGAACAGACAGTCAGTCAGTTCACTTGGAGAGAGAGCTCATGGGAAGTGATCACCATACGCGTCCGTACGTGTGTGCATTTGCTTCCAGCGTCCGTATTCGAATGCGGCGTGCCCTGCCTGGCGGTCGCAGGAAAAGGTTCCAGCAAGATGTGCGGTGCAACGTGCACATCACAACAGCAACAGCGCAGTCCCCGACTCCCACCGATTGATGCGCCATCGACTGTGTGGCAGATAGGACGCCCGTCGGAGAATTTGAGTTCACAACCAGCAGCAACTCACCACGCCAGGCTTCGGTTGTAATAGGCTGTATATTTGTGTGTTTCTTCATCGTTCGGCTTGGTTGTGCCCGTTCTGAGCGCTTCAGTCAGTTGAGTGCCTCTAGCCGACGGTGTTCTCACTGTCTGCTGGTCGCTGGCTTACTCGCTCGAGGCGTGGCTTATCACAACTTCTCTATCGCCAGGTCTTGCCTCCTCCTCTATAAGACAAGCTGCAGCACCGAGTGGGAAAAGAAGAACGCGATCGACGCGGCGCCAAAGAGGATCGAGATCTTGTAGTCTGCAGAAGGGAAATACACGAAATACAACACTCGTTAGCCATTGGTAAGCACAACATTGTCATGCATAAACAACACTGTCACAAACACAGTTTTGAACGCACCCAGCAGCTCGTCGAACGCGGCGTCGCCCGTTTCCCAGTGCAGCTGCAGGTCTGGCGACACGGCCACGAAGAACGCCACGAGCGCCGAGAGCAAACACAGGAAGCCGTTCCAGAAGAACGCCGTTTTCACGCTCGCGCCTCGCGAGAGGACCCAAGTGAACATGACACTCAGCAGCGTCGCGCCAAGCGACACGAGCGCGTCCGGTGAGTCGAAGCGCAGCGCCAGCACGTCCTGTAAGAAACAACACAACAGTGTTAGATATCATGAGTCAACATCCACACACAGCCATAAGTACAAGATACTTACGTCAAAGCCTCCCAGCGGCCTGTCCATCAGCATCGCCTCCTTCGCGTGAATAAATAGCAACAGCGTGAAGAGCAGCGTGGACGCCATGATGCTGCCAAGGACCAGACGCATTGCGCCACCGATAAGCGCCTGCACGCCGCCGACGAACGCCGCTCCACCGGAGATGATCTCGCCGCCTTCAAAGTAGATGTCGTGGCGCAGCAGGTTCTTGTCCGCGCCCCCGCTCACCAAGTGGAAGACTTGGTCTTTCTTCTTTGCTGCCTTGCTTCCAGTAGCAGTCACGGCATCACCGCCGTTCGTAAACGCGAAGCTCATGCCCGTGATCGCGAACGAGTGCTGCTCAGTCGAGATCTTCTTGTACGGCTGCAGGTTCTCTGTGCGGAAGACCTTGATGTCGCCCGATACGGCGGCCGTGCACACAAAGTCATCGTCGTGGCTTACACACAGGCTCGCGACGGGTTTGTCGCCGGCGATCGCCACGGACTCGACAACCCAGCGCCACTGAGCCTCGCTCGTCTGCGCGATCGTCTCAGGCTTCCACTTGACCAGGATCGAGTCGCCACGAGCGGGGGTGAGCACCGTATACAGTCGACGTCCGTTGTTCGCAAAGCGCGCACAGCGGAACTGGTGCTTGCGTGGTCCAGCGGGCGGCTTGGACTTGAGCATGTCGAACGCGATGTCGAGCGCGTCGTCCTTGGAGAACTGGTAGAGCGCCGTGTCTTCCGTGAGGCGCCACAAGTGGCACGTCTGGTCCTCCGAGCTCGAGACCACGAGGTTACGGTGCGACGCGTCCACGTGCAGGTCGCGGATGCGCTTCGTGTGCGCCTTGTACTCGCGCGCGAGCGTCACGAGCGTGTTGCTCGTGTCCGAGACCACGGCGTTGCCCACCTTGGGCAGCTGTGGCGACATCGCAGGCGCATCGTGGTTGGGCTTTGTTGAGGATGCGGCGGCTGAGCAGTCGAGCGCCGCAGCCGTGCCCACAGCTTTTTCGGCGGCCGTTGGCTCGCGGTTCAAGCCCCAGACACGCACAACGCCGTCTTCACCACCGGTTAGGATCGTCGAGTTGCCCACAAAGCACGCGCACGACTGGGAGCTCTCTACGGTCGCAAAGTCCGTGCGGAACTTCACCAGCAGCTTCATGCTCTTCTCCTTCTTGTCCAGCTCGTAGAGCCAGCACGCCGAGTTCACCGACACGGCAATGAGCAGGCCCTATACGCGTATGATTCACGGTAAACGCCAATCGTAAGTACTCAATCCGCAATAAAAAGCGGTATATCATAACGCAAGCGTACATCGTGCGAGAACGCGACGCCGGACGCGAGCTCCGTGCCCGTCTCGACCGAGATGTCCTTCACAAAGCCGCTCGGGTCCGTGTCGGAAAGCTGGTAGATGTCCTGTTATAGCACAAATCCACACGCACACACACATAGGTACATTAGCACTGTGTTCTCACACGCACATGATGAATCTCCTGTGTCATGATCCCCTTCAGCCGCGACGTCGTCAATGGAGAACGACAAAGAGCCACAGACAACGCACGCACCACGGTGTTCTTGATGCCGGACCTGAGCGAGCCGCCGCCGCCGCAGATGGCGAAGTAGCCGCGCGCGTACGAGAGCCCCATGATCGGGTACTTGACGAGCATCGTGGCCTTCTTCCTATTGCTTCTTGAGCTGCGCTTACGTGGCGGAAGTGATGTGTTGGGGAAAATGACGGTCCCTCCCTTGTTTGTTTGCTGGGAGTTTTGTTGGGCGCCTTTGCTGCGAGAGTCCACTTTAGTGACATACGGCTGGATCTTTTCTTCAACGAGCCTTGCTTTCCTGGCGTTCCGACACGTCACAAAGATGTGGGGGAAACAATAGGAGAAATGACCTATTCCATGCTTCAGAATGCCATCATTGCGCCATTCAATACACAGACTCCAAAAACACTTCTGTCCGCTGTCACGACACCAGCTGGAGTTGAAAGTTTCTTGTCCTCAAGCGCAAACACCTCAGCGGAGGGAGGATCAGCAGTGAGTGCCGGACGCCGAGGGCCACGAGCCACGCAGTGTTGGTCGCCTTCGGAACCTCTTCAGAAGACGTTCTAGATGTCGGCATTACCTGTCTCTGAGTCGGTGTAAACGCCCGCACGGTTCACCATGAGCACGTTCCTGATAACTCGATCATGCGGCTTCTGGGGAGGCTTCGCAGCCGTTAACGAGAGTGGCTCGCGCGCACAAACAGCTCGTACGCCTGGAAGCTCGGTGCACGGAAGAACATGAAGCAGATCGCAACGGCCAAGTGCTTCAGGGCGACGTCTGTGCTACAACTGCACACAGAGGGGTGCATGGCGACATTGGCTGGGCATGTCTGCTTGGGATCGAAATCATGATACGATTAGGTTCAGCTGTCCACAGTCGCCTCACGGTTGTCAAGGCGCTTCATGAAAGCCTCAAGACCAATTGCCGACGTATGCTGTGTTGCGAGCCGCACCACTGCAGGGCCATGCTCCAGTCCTCAGGTTCCTCTTTCAGTTTCAGCGACGCGAGCCAAGGAGTTTCCAGAAGCAAGCAGAGGTCAAATCCTCCAGCGGTACTGTCGTGATGTACTTCCTGTCTGGCGACAGTGCTAGCGATATTTACGATCGAAACGTTGTGCGAGGCGCTGTCGCTCGCTCTTAAGGGGACTGATGCTCGCACTTGCGCCACTCTCTCTCTCTCTGTGTCGGTGCGTGAGAGAAGCAAGCGATCCAGCTATGCTAGCCGAATGACAAAGTAGAACCTACTCTTGATAAATCGATGTGAGCGTCAACGAGAACTCGTTGCCTTGTGAAAGGCGGCTGGAATGGTAATGCATGTGATCTGCGTTACTGAATGCAGCGAAAAGGAGACGTCAGCTTGAAGTGATGCAAGCCCTGGTAAGACTTGGTGCGAACACTGACGTCAAAGATGACGATGGTAAAACTCTGCCAGTGGATGCAGCTGAATGGGGCGATGTGCCGTTGGTGAAGAGCTTAATTGGATGCATCGCCGAGATCGACGCCAAGGACAGCGACAGGTGATCTAGTGCTGCTAAGGACGATAGGGTGCGGTAAGAACTGTCGTGGTGCTGACGTTGAAGCCACATCGAAAGAAGGAAGAACGCCGCTATCGTATGCTGCTGAGCGAGGCCACGTCGAAGTTGGAGGCACGCTCATCGCTGCAGGGACTGCCGTCGACGCTTCGTCGCTGGGTGGTAGAGCACCACTCTTTTACGCATCCGAGTTCGGTCACATGGTCGTGGTACGAATCCTGCTCGAAAACGGTGCCTCGGTCTCAAACAAGTCGATTTCAAGTCGCTCCAGTCACCAAAGTGAGACTCTGCTCATCGCTGCCGGCCGCACTGGTCGCATGGCGACTTTCGAAGCGCTCATCGGCGCTGGAGCTCCAGTGAACGTCCGAAGGGAAGAGGATGGAGAAACGCCATTGATTTCCGCGACTCGCTGGGACTTCTTCGCAGGCGTGCAACTTCTCGTTACGCATGGAGGCTGTCTTTGCTTCGCTGATGTAGCCGGCGACGAGTATCCGCTGACTACGGGTACGCTGGAGACGATGCAACGGCTGTGCGGATCGTCGTTCGCGATTGAGGCGATGTGCTCTCACGTGCTGCAGCGTCTGTTCGCGATCTGCCCTGAGCTCCAGACATCGGACGTCAAGGCGAGCACGGCAACGGTTGTGTCCTTCACCAGCGTCCTCTTTCGATTTCGCAGTCATTTGTTCAAGGTCGACAATCGACCAAGTGCGTGAGTGGCACCAATTGAGCCGTCCACACGTGTTGGAGCTGTACGGAGCCTGTGCCGTCGACAAGCGCTACTTTGTGCGTGAGTTTGCGCCGAACGGTGATGTGACACTCTTCTTGAAGAAGCCTGGCAACAAGCACCTGGCGTGGCAGAAGTTGTGCGAAGCAGCGCTTGGACTCGAGTATCTCCACGGCCAGAACGTCATCCACAACGACCCCAAGGGCGACAATATCGTGATCGACATGGATGGGAAGATGAAGCTGATCGACTTCGGGCTGAGCTGTTTGCTCCATGAGGCGGAGATCCAAGTCGACAAAAAGGTGATGAGTGCAGCGAATTGGAAGTCAGCAGAGTACCTGGCTGGCGACCGTCCGTCGTGCGCATCGAACGTGCACTCGTTCGCAATGTGCATCATCGAGGTTATCAGCGGCGACATACCATGGGGAGGGAACGTGGCGAGTGCTGCTCAAGTTCGCTTTCAGTTGAACAAAGGAAGCAACCCGAATCTGCCAGTGTCGATAAACGAGAAGCAACGGAACCTGATTCAGCTGATGACGAAGCACGATGCATCAGAGCGCGTGAAGATGGCGTTCGTTGTGGACAAGCTGCATGAGATCGTGCAAGGTGATATAATGGCGAACAGTGCATGTTTGTCACGTGCAATGTGAAGATAGCTGTGCGCGTGATTGAAGTCGCTTGTTGGGTCTGCGCTCCTTTCGTTCTTTGGCAGACTGCGGCGAGGTTGATCTCACAATTGAAGGTCGCTATTCAGTCGCGGTTGCCTCCTTTCACTACTCGGTGGCTTCGCTGTTGCATCATTGACTGCACCCAACGCGCATGTGTGAGCTCGTGCGATCAACTGAGAGACAGTCGCTGTGTTGTCATCGGTTTCTGCAAAATCAATGGCTGCTATTGTAGAAGTTGCCTCATACGCACTCGAAACTACCTTGTACGGTATTTCGAGGTGCTTAGGTACTCTGGAGGACAAAATGGAACCTACCTTGAAAAAATCATCTCATAAATCTACGCAAAGCCGTCGTTGTCCTTGAACTGTCCACCGAAAGACGACGCGAGTTGGTTGGAAGGCACCGCCTTGTTCGGACACCCTCCGAGGTGGTGCAGTCCGATCACGAGGCGATCTTTCTCCGCAATCAGGGGCGAGCCTGAGCTCCCGCCCTCCGTGTCGGCCAGGTACCCGAGTGCACTGATCACGACGTTCGCCATGTTGCTGGTGCGATACAATTCCGAGAGGTTGGGGATAAAGGTCGTGTTCTTGGCGTCGATGATCGCTGGGACCACCTTGGGTCCGCCGTGCGGGTGCTGAACCAGGAAGAAGGCCTCGCTGGGCTTCGGTGCCGCCTTGCGGATCCTCAAGTAGCCGTACTTGGTCGCGATTTTGCTTGCGGTGCCGTTGTTGGCTGTGATCTTGAGGATCGCAAAGTCCAGCGCCTTGTTGGCTCGCACCAGTTCGACGTTGTCCTTGCCGTACAGGATTTCCCCCACAGGGCACGAGTGGGGCGAGCACTTCTTGTCGTTGCACCCTGCGGTCTGCACCTGGAACTGGAACTGCGTCTTGTCCACGTGCGCCTGTGTAGAGATGCAGTGGTGGTTGGTGATGATGTGACCCTTGTTGCCCCAGAGCCAGGCTGAGCACCAGTACCCCTTGCCGTCCTTCTCGATGAGCAGCCGCATCACCGCGTCCGCCTGCTTGCCCAGTAGTAGACTGAGGCACTGGGCGTTCACGAGCTGATTCGAGCCGCAGACGCTCTCCTTGGTGACGAAGTGGTCACTCGGGAAGCCGACTCCGAGCTTCTCGATGGTGAACGATGGGAGCTTCTTTGTTTTAGCGCAGCCTGAAGCTGAGGCACCCGTGTCGTTTGACGGACGGAACTCGATCTTGAGACTCTTGCCTGGGATCGGAATGGTCGAGACCCCACTGGAAGTTGAGTTGAGCACCTGAGCGCGCGAGCCATCAAGCGCCGAGACGACCATGTGGTCACCACCTGAGACTTCGATCGAACGGAAGTCGAGCCACAACGCTGAGGTCTTGTCTCGCGTCACGTTCCAAACCTGAGGCGCGCAGGTTGTGATCTTGAACTGTGCGGGGTCGAGGTCCTCCAACTGGCCAAAGAGCGAGCCAGCGTTGTTACTAGATGTCGTTGTCGTGTCGGAGGTGGTGGTGGTGGCTGAGGTCTTGATATGGATGCGCACGTGGGACTTTGTCGCGAGTGCCTCGGGTGCCGCGATCAGCAGAAGAAGCGCTGCAGCGGTGATGAGTTTCCCCATCGTCCTCGTTCTCTGGGAGTCGGGGTGCTTACGTAGTGAGGGCGCGCGTGCGGAAGGGAGAATGAGCTCGAGTTTCACGGTCGCCTGTAGCCTACTGAGCTCTGGAGTCGAGCTGGTGGGTGGGTTACTCGTACGTTTCCGACACACACGTGGGCTGGTGCCAGTAGACTACAGGTACCTGGATGTTCCACTTGATGTATTGAACTGAAAGCCGAAGACGAAGTGGCTGAGGCTTGTGTGGTCCTGAGGCGTGTGCGGTGTGTGAATCAGTTCAGGGTGTCGAATATCCTGCGAGGAACGAAGTGCTCCGAAGTGGAGCAACTTCGGTCCACTTTCGCGGGTCCGTGAATGGTATCCAATACCTGAAACCCTTTTCCATGCAAATACTTGTAGTATGCACTTTATCAGGATGCGAATCAAGCTTCTGCTCTCCACTTCAGAGCTGACTGATCAAGTGTAAATCCGATGTATGCAATTTATCAGCAATCGGGAAGCAAAGTCCAAGGTCGTTCTCGTCAAGGATAATAAGCCTCTCGATAGCGAACGGCGGGAGCACTTTCGTCGCAGCGGGGCCCTTTGAAGCCGAGGCGCTGGTATCGCTGAAAGTGCTGGGTCAAGATCCTCACGTTAGCCGGATCACCAGTGGACCGGCACCAGGAGGCAAACTGGATTCTCCACTTGATGCATTGAATACGAAGGCGAAGTGGCTGAGGAATGTGTGGTCTTGCCTGTGCATCATCTCTGGGCGGTGAGGGAAGTGCTGTATCGCGTGAGGACTCGGAAGTGAAATCAGGTCCATCCCCAGCAGCTCACATGCAACTCAGCCAAAACGATGCATTTTACTCGAACGCAAGCGATCGTCTCGCTCATAAGGATAAGCAGGTGCAAATCAGATTATGCCATTTATCAACATGGGTACAGAACATGCTCGCCTGTCCAACCAATCGGTGGCGAACTGGATACCTTCTTGAGGCTGTGATCTCGATAACAGAAACCACTCACCCTAGGCGCCCATCTTGGCGTGGCGCGCCGCGAGCGTCGTCACGATCGCGTAGAGCAGTGCGGCGAGCACACTGAGGATGAACGAGCCACTGAAACCCACATCGTCCTTCTTCGTGAGCGGATGCGCCTGCGCGAGCCACATGATGAACGTGAGCAGCGTCGCGACGAACGCGCCGCCAGCCAAGAACTTGCCAAAGCCGATGAACGCCGACTTGTTCTTGCAACACGTGATTCCCAGCACGAGTGCGATCCACGCAAACACGCCCGCAACGATGCTCAGGCTCGCAAACACGAGCGTGGCAGTGCCCAGTGGGCCACAGGAGCGGTCGAGGAACCGGTCGAACTGCCCGGCGTCCAGGCTCGCGACGTCCGCGAGCCCCTGCGAGTAGGCGGCGAGCTCGGAGTCGCCCAGCGCCGTGGCGCGGTCGTAGCCGTCGCAGAGACTGTACTGCGAGAAGTTGGCCATGAGCTCCTCGTTGTTCACGATCACGTCCGGCAGCTCGTACTCGCTCGACGTGTGGAAGAAGTAGCAGTGGTCGAACGACACACTGCTGCCGGTGTCACTGCCGGTGTCGGTCGAGTTGGCGTGCAGGTCGATGTTGGTGCAGTAGCCCCAGACGCCCGCGGTGAAGTCGGCCGTGCCTGTGGCCTTGGTGATCGTGCTCGTGCTCCACGCCGGCAGGATCATGGAGACGGCGCTGAGCACCACAGCCACGAAGAGCACGACGATCGCGACGAGTCCGGCGCCGGTGCAGCCCATTCTTCCCGGTTGGTTGAGCTTCAAGCTGAGGCGATTCTCAAACAGGCGATTCTCAAACAGGCGATTCTTCTCTCAGCGGCGTAGAATCGCGAGTGCTCCAATGGGTCTGAGTGTTGCACAAGGCTCATGGAGAGAGAGAGAGAGAGAGGAGCCAAAGAGCCATTCGCGACTCTCTGGAGGGTCCTTTCAGCGCCGCTTCATGCAAACAAAGACAAGAATATCGTTGAAGCGTGTCAACCGCCGATAGTGAAGCCAAGTCGACGATGCGCGTCTTTTCTCACCACGAGCAAACACTCCGAGGCACATGATCATTTTGCACGCAGCTGAGAGAGCGAGCGAGCGAGTGTGGGTGGGCTGCCAGGAAAGCGCGCAGATGGTGAGCGTCCTGTCTTGAATCTCGCGGTCTTTGCGTGCGCTATTTATTGACAAACGAGCTAGAAGCAGCAGCGACCTCGAAACGGACACACTCCGTCAGCGACGCGCGCGAGCCAAGCCCGGGCAGTCGTGCTCGAGTGCATTTCTATTTATCTCCGCCGACGCTCAGCCTCGAGAGAGCAAAGAAGGCGCGCCTTTGGCTCGCTCGCCTTTCTCGGCTGAGTGCATTGGCTTTGTCGTACAGCTGGCTGTGCATTGCGCCTTATCAGTCATGTTCCTGCTCTCGTGTGGCCGCGAGAGCGTGGAGGCGCGCACGTTCGACGTGGTCGACACGCAGCAGCAGCGGCCGTCGTACGAGACGTTCATCCAGAAGCAGGCGACGACCAAGGAGCTGCGGCTCGCCAAGATCAAGAACGAGGAGATCTGGAGCCACTCGGCGAGCGAGGAGTACGAGGACGAATCCTCGCTCACACGCACCAAGTTCGATCGCGTCATGAACAGCTACGACGGCTTTGCGGCTCAGGTGCGGCCATTGAGCAACGAGTCCAAGGCGTTCAAGAGCTACGAGCCTGGGTTGTGGGCCTCCGCGCGGCCTGGGAACCCGAAGGAGCCGATCCGCTCGTCGAGCCCGAGTGACTCGGACGAGATGGCGATCCCGGAGCACCACGTGGGCGTGTACCAGACATTCTGCCAGCCGCAGCAGTGGTCGCCCGCGTTCGCCTCGCCTGGGGACTTCACGATCAAGATGGCGTCCGTGTCCCAGAAAGACGGCGAGACGTGCTTCCAGATCGCCGTCATCTGCTCGTGCATCAAGGCGATTCGCGACGGCGCGCGCATCAAGGACGCCGCCAAGCGCAAGTCGTTCGTGAAACACATCAGGCGCACGCAGAGCGAGCTCGCGAGGTTCACGGAGACCATGACGCTGCGCTACGTGGGCCATCGACTCGCCGACAAGATGCCCAAGGCCGGGTCGCTGCCCTTCTCGGTTTCCAGTCAAGGCTCGCTGGACGAGTACGGCGAAGAGGTGATCATCTTCCTGAGCTACTTGCTGAGCATCACGGAGATCGGTTTCAATCTGCTGGTGACCCTGAGTGACCCGGTCGCAAAGAACATCTTAGTGCGTGAGTTCTTGGATCTGTCGCTCGGGTACGGTGACCCGGCACTCATGGCGACCAGCTCGTGCGATGCGAGGATCGAGCGCCAAGAGCTCAGGCCGACGCTCCCAAGCGCATGGCTCGACGTAGACACTGGTGCCGCGACGATGACGAGTGTGGACTTGGCGCACTCCAAGTCGTGCTACTTCCACTTCTCCCCCCGTGGTGGTGACGACGTCACCTCACGGTCGTTCAGTCGCTTCAGCGAGAGCAACTTTGATGTCCCGAACGCGCTCTATCGCTCACAGAGTGACGGACTCCGGCCGACGACAGCCCCCAACACCAAGTTCTGTGCCAGCAAATGCATTCGCTACGTGCCGCCAGCGCGCTTCCATTCCGACAAGTACGTTGAGGGCTCGTTCACGATCGAGATCTCCGGAGTGTCCATCACAAATGGACACGCAAACTACACCATCAGCGTTCTCTCGTACGTGCTCGGTGCGCTGGAGATCTCGAATGTCGACCGTCGGTACTCGGAGTTTGACGCGCTCGCGCAGAAGATCGAGTCGAAGGTGGATTCGCTGCGCGTCCGCCGGTACCTGCCGTCCAAGACGCTCTTCCGGTACCTGTCGGCCAGCTACCTGGAGCGCCGCGCTGCGTCGCTGCAGGGATTTCTGGAGAAGCTGCTGCGGATACACTTCCTGGGCATCCTCGACCAGGACATCGCGATCATCGCCGAGCCCAACGTGCGCAAGTTCCTGGACCTGCCCAACGTCGAGTGGAGTCTCGTGGCACAGGGCAACGAGGCGCGTACGAGAGGCGCTTCACAATGGAGACGCGAGCAATACGCAATGTCGTTGACGCCTAATATTGCTGGCGGTGGTGGTGACATGGCTGCAGCAGACGCGTCACCGGTGTTCACGAGGCTGCAGCCATCGAACGGCTACAACCTGTTTGACCTGGACAGCACGCCGCACTACCAGAACATCGTCAAGCGGCGGAGCGACTCCATGTAGCAGTCGCCGCTGCATCCACAAGAAGAAGATGGCGTCGCGCTGGCGGCCCTTGCTCGCTCGTTGTTGCTTTGTTGTGAGCTGCACGCTCGTCACACGTCGCAGATACCTTCAGAACATGTGACGTGTGAGAACCAAAAGTGGTGACGTGTGAACACTTGAAAATCCCTTGTGGCTGTAATTACGCGTGTTTCTGCGCGACAAAAGCGGGTGCTGGTTCGTAATAAAAGAAGCGCACAGCTCCCTCACGCAAAGTTGACGCCGGCACAATTGCAGGCATCTGTGTCTGCGATGGAGAATGCCGAGGTGGCGCAGCTGCGGCAGCTCTCACAGCGCGTGTGCGCGAGCGTCACGGCCTACGTCGGCGCCCAGCTCTCCGGTGCGTACGCGTGTGTATTGGCTGTGGCTCTTTGCTGTAGCGTGTGGCTCTGAGTAGAGCAGAGCGAGCGCGAGTTGAGCTCTTGGCGCGGGCAATGTGCTTCGTCGCCTGTTTGTTAACGTGAACTGGTGCGTTGTATCTCTTCGTGTGCATGCTTTGTGTGTGTATTGTGCCACGACAGGCTCGCTTGAGTCGATGGAGTTGCTCCAGCAGGTGGTGCTCAACGTCGAGCGCAAACATACCAAGATGAGGAAGGAGCTGCAGAGCGTCGGCAAGCTCTCCAAGCACCTGAAAGCGAAAGGTACGTTGCGTAATCCTGGAAAAGGATCGCTTGGACTGGTTCGGGGCTTGTTGTACTGATTATTTTGTGTGTGGTGACTCTGGCGATCAATCTAGCGGATGCGATTGACGACAAGCTCAAGACTATTGACGCCATCGACGAAGAGCTCACGGAGCTCGAGGACATGGTCGAGCAGCTCGAGCAGTACACCGGCTCGCTGGGTGAGTGCCTTTCGCGTACTCGGGGTCATCTTGACGTGAACTCTAATGTAGAGACTCATAATGTGTTGTCGCGTGATACTCAGAGACCAAATTCTACGAAGTGAGCTAAGCTGGTCAAAGCCACGCAGTCCACTCGGGTCCAGCCCAGTGCATGCGGCCTGCATCGCCGCTCTTCACAACCTTTGGACCTGCAGCAGCACCCACGAAGGTCGCGCCTCACTCTCCGTCATCACTGTCGTGCTCATCAACTGCACAAGCCACTCATACACCACGACAAGGATAAGATCCCAACAACAATGGCACCCCACTCTATTTAATGGCAATCTGCTGCAACTGGACTTCTTGCTGCTATGCTTTGTGTATCCTGCAGTTGCAGTCGAGGAAGGGCTTGCTTGACGCACGCACGGAAGAAGCACCAATGTGTCAGTGCTGAAATCAGTCAATTCGAGCGAGTGGTTCTTCTAAATTTTACGGCTGGCACCCGCATTTTCGACGCATCGCAAAGAATGGAGGTGGCATTATGGAAGCGGCCGATATTTGTCAATGGCACGACAATTTCCAACCATGTGTAATATATGCAGCAATCAATGCTTCTAGATACGTGTTTATTAGTGAACCCGGATATCATATTCGCTATTGTGGCATGCAGTGTGTCTAGCGATGAAGTTATAAGCACACAGGCGAGTTCCCAGAACCAGGAAAAGATAGAAAAAACGCGAAACGACGGAAGAAATCCGATCTTTTGCGTCAGACGAAATGGGCCAAGCGGCGCGAGAGAGAGACAGAGAGCAATGCGAGATGCCGACTGACTGGGGTTCTATTCTCGCATGCGAGCGAGCGAGACACAATGGAGCTCACACACAGTCACACTCACTCGGTCGCCCTCAAGCGACTATTAAAAGCCAACGCGCCGCCTCCTGCGCAAGAACGAAGCGAGAGCTGCTCCTAACCACCAGCTCCGCCGCCTGCACCACTCGCTGTCGCCCGCACCACCACAGCCACCTCGCTAAGCGCAGACCACACAGGCAGCTATGATGCAGAACATGAAATGCGTCGTCGTCGGGTACGTTATATGTGTGGCGGCTGCGTTACGAGTGTGTTATATGCATGTGCCTGCCTGACTGGTGTGTCTCTCTGTGTGTCGATAGTGACGGAGCCGTGGGCAAGACGTGCGTGCTGATCTCGTACACGACCAACACGTTTCCGGGCGAGTACATCCCGACGGTCTTTGACAACTACAGCGCGAACGTGATGGTGGACTCGAAGCCGATCAACTTGGGGCTCTGGGATACGGCCGGCCAGGAGGACTACGACCGCCTGCGACCGCTCAGTTACCCGCAAACGGACGTGTTTCTGATCTGCTTTTCGCTTGTCAGGTGAGGCGAAAGCCGCAATGACCTTGGGGTTGTGCACATAGCCCTTAGTCTGACCAATGTGCTGGTCTTCGTCATGCGGTGTTCATTACAGCCGTGCATCGTTTGAGAACGTCAAGTCCAAGTGGCTGCCGGAGATCCGCCATCATGCGCCTGGCGTGCCGTTCATCCTCGTGGGCACAAAGCTCGACCTGCGAGATGACGAAGACACGCTCGAGAAGCTTCGTGAGAAGAAACTGGCGCCCATCACCACCGAGCAGGTACGAGGACGCACTGTTCATTGTTGCACGAGCGTTTTTTCATTCAGTGACTCATTGTGCTTAATGGATGCTGTTGCGTACCTCTTCAGGGCGAGTCGCTGAAGAACGAGCTTGGCGCGTTCAAGTACCTGGAGTGCTCGGCGCTGACACAAAAGGGGCTCAAGCAGGTCTTTGACGAGGGCATCCAGTGCGTGCTCATGAACCAGCAGAACCCCAAGGCACGGAAGAAGGACTGGAAGTGCAGCATTTTGTAAAGAGCGCGATCGCTTCCCAGAGACAGCGAGTCGGCTCGCAATTGAGAGACTGTCCGCTCCACAGGAATGGATCCAAAGGCATGAAGGTCTCGCTCTATAAGCAGCCTCAATGCAATGCCGCCTGCTGTCCTCCATCCTCATCCCAGGCACTGAATATATTATTTCGCTTTATTATGCTCATGTGAACGTGTGGTCCGGCAAAATGTATCCATGTCGTCAAGAAGCTCTTCCTTCGAGTTGTCTTGAAATATCAACCTCAACGTGGTTTTTGTGAAAATTTACTGCGCATATTTGTGTAATTTACAGAAAGAGCTCTTTGACGTCGCCACAAAGCAATAAAGCGAAGGAAGATGGCAGAAGGCACCGTCGGTTGGTCGGGCTGGCTGCTCAACGCCGCGTACGCGAGTGGCACGCTCTGCGCCGGCGCGCTCATGCTGCTCTATATCTACCAGGACCGGCTGCTCTACTTCCCCACGATCCCGGGCGCGTCCAAGCTCACGCGCGACAACCCGCAAGGTGCGTTTGTTTGGAGCTCACGTGGCAAGAAAGATCTATGGCTGGCTCATCGCTTTAATGGTGCGGTTCTAATCTCGTATGTGTATGTGCGCATCTGTGTGTATTGCTATTGCTTTGTGTCCTGGCTGTAGGGTACCGGCATCCGGGCGAGTTTGGCATCGATTATGAAGACCTGATGATCCCTGGCGCCGACGGCGTGCGCGTGCACGCGTGGCTCATGAAACAGCCAAGCCACAGCACGCGGCCGACGATCATCTTCTTCCACGGCAACGCAGGGAGTACGTGCTGTATATGTTACTATTCGTGCTGTATGCAGGCATCGCTTTGTTCAGTTGAACAACGGCTGACGCATGTTGACATTTCTAACATGCATGTAGATATCGGATACCGTCTTCCGAATGCCGTGCAGCTGTACCGGAAAGTGGGGGCGAACGTGCTGCTCGTCGATTACCGTGGGTTTGGACACAGTGAGGGCGAACCGAGCGAGAAAGGGCTGAAAGCCGATGCTGAGGTGTGCTTTACACTGTGGCGTATGAGCTGCTGGCTATATGATGGCGCTGATGAAGTGACTTGGCTAATAATTTGCTGTTGTTGTTTTCATTAGGCTGTGCTGAACGCAATGCACGCTCGCTCCGACATTGACAAGAAATCCGTGATCGTCTTTGGTCGCTCGCTTGGCGGCGCTGTGGCAGTCTACTTGGCGGAGACAGCGCCATCCAAGGTATGTGTCGTGATGTCTCTGTGTGCCTTCGATACTTACCCTGAATGCTAATCTGATGAGCTCACTTTGTGTTACCAGATCGCGGCAGTGATCGTGGAGAACACATTCCTGAGCATTTCGTCCATGGTGGACTCGCTCATGCCGTTCCTGAGCTACGTCAAGCCCATCGTGCTCCGCATCGACTGGAACAGCGAGCTGGCGATTCAGCGCGTGACGCATCCGATCCTCTTCGTCGCTGGCAAGCAGGACGAGCTCGTGCCACACCACCACATGACAACGTTGCACAAGCTCGCGGTCTCCAGTAAGCGCGCCGTGTGGCTCGAAATCCCCAATGGGACGCACAACGACACGTGGCTGCGCGGCGGAGACCGGTACTTTGCGGCGCTGCGTGAGTTCCTCGACTCGGTGGTCGCGGCGTCCAGCGCCTCGTCGTGCAGCTCGACGGACTCGGCGTGCGCATCGGAGTCAGCGGCGGCTGAGGCGGCGCCAGAGGGGGCGATTCCGAATATGCTGCAGCAGCCGCTGATCAACTCGCTCCACAAGATTCAAAAACCCAAGGGCGAGTGAGCGAACGCGAAGAACTCTCGAGTTTTGGGCACCGGTGACCTGACATTAGGTTGGTTGTGCTGCTCTTCAACTGCATTGGAGCAACGAGTTAAGGCAGCAGTGTTGGGTCCTATCCGTCGCGTGCTTATCCCTGGGCGGCATCCGTCATTGCACTGCTGGACCTTCATTGGCTTCACTCTCGCCCGCTTTGACACCACGTCTCTCTTTTGGTCCCTTTGACGGTGCTGCTCGCTCGCCATTCACTCGTATTCCATTTGAAAAAACAGAAGTGAGTTTTATGGCACTTTCGACTCGTGTTCTGATTGGATCATGACGGTAAAAATGGGCAATACAACTGTGAAATCGAGCTTTATTCTTCGAACATCCAAGCGCAACTGGAAATTTAATCTCGCGGGAAGGGAAGTGGACAACAACAGGAAACAGTCATTTCTATCGTTTCTAATTGCTTCAATATTACAGTCAGTTATGTGTTGCGTCTCGATATATTGTGCAATTCGCAACAGCTCAGCGAGTGTTGAACTTCCTTTGGGAAGGCTCTCGAAATACTCCAATAGTTTGCTGCAACAAGTTCGTTTGTTGTGATTGCATTTCTCGGATAAAATAGCACGGTTCGCGATCATACCTGACCGCGAGGACGAGCATCGTTGCTCGAATCAAAATCTCCATCGTGGATGGCTGTATTTCCCCGTTCTGATAAACCATCGGTCCTTCTGTAGTCAATAGCGCGGAACGAAGTGGATGAGCGAGGTGGACAACAACGACACGAGTGAAATCTCACGACTGGGAAAGATTTCCAGTCTTTCACAGTCCACGTCCATGAACGCTCTCACACCCACATCGAGAAGGAGGTCAAAAACATCTACCGTCCCCCTCCACACACATACACATACACACTCTTTGAGAAGTCGAGCACATCGAACACAAGCAATCACCACGGTATCTTAACAAACTGCTATCAATCACACCTACGTTGCAAAGATTCGACGACGCCACAAAAACACGAGAGAAGTGTTCGACGAGATTGTCAAAAAATACCCAAGCACGAAGAATTATCTCACATCAAGCGCTGCAATAGGGGGAAAAACACCACGTACACGACGATAGGAATCTCAGCTGTCGTTTATGCTTCTTTTGCTTTCACTCGCTTTGCGGCTCTCTCCTCTTTGCGCACCGACACCTCCCAGCTCTCCGTGGGGGACGCGAGACCGTCCCCGTCTCTGTCTCTCTCTGTCTGTCTGTCTGTCAGTCTCGCGTTTCTTGTCCCGCTCGCTCGTGTCGTGTCGTACAGCAGTGGCACCACCACCACCACCACCTCGCGTCGAGCCATCAGGGTTGCCTGCAGCGAGGTCCGCTCGCGCGTCCGCAGATGGTGCGTGTGGTACCGTCGTCCACAAGCTGTGGTCCGTCGGCATGCACGCGCGGTGGCGACGGGGAGATGCGCACGCACATGTGTGTGTGTGTGTGGCGTTCGCGCAACATAAGCGCCTCTCGCGCGTGTTTTTGGTCGTGGCGGGTCCGTCGTTGCTGTGCGGGTGGTGGTGCGCGTTGTTGTTGAGGTGTGTGCTGTTGTGCATGAATGAATGAGTGTGT
>JAASFQ010000021.1:0-78429 GCA_023333845.1 Globisporangium polare | reverse complement strand
GAGCCAAAGTGAGCCGTCATTCCGCACTCGCCAAGCCGCAACGCAACGAGAGGATGGCGACGTCCAAGACGCTCTCGCAGCTGCGGCTGCTCTGGACGCGCAGGCTGCGCGTGCGGCCGCGTGTGTGCACGCAAGTGACGGTGCAGCAGAAGCACCACTTGTACCAGTACTCGAAGCCACCGCTGCGCCTGAGCTGCGCGGCGATGCGCAGGCGCTGCTTCATGACGGCGTCGTCGTCGTCCGACTTTGAGGCGTCCGCGTCACTGCTGCAGCGCGTGATTGCAGAGGAGAACGAGGACGACGCTGCGATTGGCGACAGCGCCATCAGCAGCGGCGATGGACGCCTTCACAGCAGCACCACTACCAGCAACAGCAGTAGTGGGGCTGAGGCTGGTACTGGCGGAGTCTTTTCTATGCGCAGCAACCGTGAAGGCGGCGAGTTCGCGGTCGACACTCTCCCGGCGCTCAAGGTGCTCTCGGAGACGTTCGCACTCGTGAAGAAGAGCCCCGCGTTCCAGAACTGGAGCTCCACCGACTGGCTCCTGGGCCTCACAGGTAGGGCATGTGCTTTCGTGATGAATGCTGCGATGTACACTGAACGGACCCATACGTATATTGTGCCTGTAGTACTGGCGCAGCACAACACGATCCAGCGCAAGAAGCGGAACGTGCTGAGCGTCCTGTCCGACGACACCAACAGGACGGCACTAAAGAATCAGGTGGGTGCGTGTGGTATTGATGCGTATACAGCGGACAATGGCTGAAAGCATTCTAACCTGTCACATTCGCCCTTTCTCTCCTAGGAACTCATGGGCAAGTTGCTCAAGTACGTGCGCGTGTGCGATGCCGTGTACGCGTCGACGCTCGAGGGCTTCTGCGCCGAGTCGGGCGTCGCGCGCGAGACGATCATCAAGCACCACAGCGGCGGCGCCTTCTCGCCCAAGTACGTGCTGCTGCTGGACCACGCGAGCCGCGAGATCGTCGTGGTCGTGCGCGGCTCGGCATCCATCATGGACTTTTGCACGGATCTCTGTCTTGTGAACGAGCCGTTCCGGAGCGGCCAGGGCCACCGCGGCATGGTGCACGCGGCCAACTGGCTCGCCAGGCATCTGCAGGAGGACCTCAAGCAACTCACACAGGCCCATCCAGAGTACCAGTTGGTCACAACGGGCCACAGTCTTGGGGCTGCCGTGGCGGCGCTCACGACCATGCTGCTCAAGCCAAAGTTCCCAGAGATCCACTGCTATGCGTTCGCTACTCCAGCGTCCGTGACGCAGGACCTAGCGCACGAGTGTGCTGACTATGTCACGACGGTGGTAAATGGCGATGATTGCGTGCCGCGACTGCACCAGCACTCGATCCACAAGCTCCAGGGTGAGGTCTCGAGCTTTGACTGGCGCAACACGCTCAAGCAGATCGTGGCAGAGGGGGTCGAGGAGCAGAAGACTCTCGTGGCCAGGCAGAAGGACGCCAAGATCGATCAGGTCCTCCAGGCGATCCGCAAGTTCGAAGAGCTCTCACGCAAACAACAAAACGACGCGATCGAGAAGATCGACAAAGTCAAACGGGTGCGTTGTGGTGAAATTGTATGGGCCATTGCTGTGCTAGTGATGTTGATGTGGTGAAACTGACCATGTTCGTGTTCATTGATGCGCACTGTGCTTGTGATTGCAATAGTTGGCTACAGAGGTGAGTTTTTCTCTCTCTTTCTCTCTCGTTCTTACTTGGCTTTAGTACTAACGTTGTGATACCTATGACCTCGGTGTCGTTACTGTAGAACATCACGGAGCTGTCCAACGATATCGATCGCCTCGTGACGACGTCAATCGACTCGACCCTGTCGCCCTTCCGAGTCGACAAGATCTCACTCGACAACGTCAAATTCATCCAGAACCTGCTCAAGACCGACGACAAGCAGAGTATGTCTGTTGCTTTAGGCGATTCGTTGCGAAAGGTCTGTCATTCGTTTACTGACTATGGCATTGTCTTTCGTAAACGTAAAACAGAGCTCCCATACCTGTGGCAGAAGCTGGACGCGAGCGTGCTGGCGCTGGAGCGGCTGTCTGCTGCCGTCAACAAACCCGAGCAACTGGAGCGATTGATTGGCGAGTCCAAGAAGCTGCTGAAGCACACGACAGAGAGTTCTGATGCCGCATCAAATGGTAGGTTCTCAACTTGCGATCTTGCTGTCGTGGTCGATGCTTCATCGTCTGACCGGCTGTGTGAACTTGTTTGTATGTAGACATCGCAGCGTCCGTGACTCCACAGCTGGCGCTCTTCCGCAATCGCATCAACAGCGTGATTGACGAAGCCACCGAGTCGCTGAAAAGCAACGTCAAGGGCACAATGTACGCGCTTCGTATGTGGGGATAAGCCGCAGTTTTCTTTACGAGCTCGATATGGCTAACCTTTCGTATGATGATTTGCAGGACACAAGTAACTGAGAGCGTGGCGTCCAACGTCACGGGCTACGTCGAGACCGTCAAGGTCGAGGCCGAGGCTTTTTCCTCGCGCATCCAGAGCGGAATCGACGAGGCGCAGCGTGAAATCGCCGTGAGCGCCGAGTCGTTCGTGACTAACGCGCAGAAAATCAGCAATCCAGTACCGACGCTCACGGCGGTGGACTCGGTCGACTCGATGTTCCAGGACTTCAAGGCCCAAGTGGTGGACCTCTCGCACTTTTTCAGCTCAGAGCCGTACGTTGTTAGACATTCATCTGGTGTACGACGCTGTGGACTGGAACGGGCTCACTGGATAATTGGTTTTGCTGTTTGTACAGTGTCGACACTGTTACTGCAATTGATGAGGCGATCGGCTACGACGCGAGCGAGCCTGACGCAGAGGAAGACGCGGAAGACGCAGCAGACTCCATCATAGACGACCCGCTGCTCGCGAGCATCGCGCACGGCATCGAAGCGGAAGAAGACGAGGCCTGCGACGCGCTCTTCCACGAGCCGCTCTTCCCGCCTGGACGCATCCTGTACCTCAACCGCGTGGCGTCAACGACGGATTCAAACTCATCGCCACTGGAGGAAGAGGTGGAGCTCGTGGAGGTCGGGAACGACGAGTTCAGTCGCGTGGTGCTCTCGAACAAGATGATCCTCGACCACCTCTGTCCGACCTACGAGCGCATGCTCCAGAACACGCGGATCATCGCGACCTAGTGAGAGAGAGAGGGCGGGGTGGCCAAGCGGCATGTCAAGAGAATCGCCAGCTGGCATGTGTCTAAATCGGGAGGATAGAACTGGCTGTGAGCAACAGTGAGATCGGATCGCCGCAAGAAGAATAACGAGATCGTTGAAACGAAGTTTTGTCAAAGCTCATCACCAGCGATTGATTGACGAGATGGTGTGATTGGTATTCTTTTTTGATACAGTTGTGCATTGGAGCGCTTAGAAGGATGGAGATAGCTGGCTTGAGTTCCTCGTGCGGTCTTGAATGTGTGGGGATCCCGTTGCCCCTCTTGCTTGCTGTGTATTGTACCTACTGGTGGCCTCCGTCTGGATATAATTTAGTAACCTGCGAACGACTGGAAGGATGAATATGATATGATAATGCGGCTGGCGGCGCCCCTTGTGGCGACGGCCTTGTAGGGCTGTGATGGCCCTCGTGTCCGCTCATGCACTGCTGCTGGCTGTGAGCCCGGCAACAAGCGTCGCACATGTGTGCGTGTATGCGCGTGAGCTTTCGAAGCTCTCTGGGTGACGTGGTGTCACTCGAACGAGGGGAGGCGCGATCACTCACTCGCTGAGACCCGTGGTGTCGAGCTGCACGAGCATGGGCAGGATCTCCTGCTCGAAGAAGCAGTTGTCGCAGTGGGTGGCGTCCGCGCACACGTGACCTTGCGGACAGAGCCGCTGCGACGGCGGCTGCGTCTCTTGCGGCCCGTAGCCGTAGTCGCTGCCGTCGCTGCCGAGGTGCGGGCGGCCCGCGTGCTGGAAGTCGGGCGACCAGCTGCCGCCCTCGTCATCGCTCGTGTCGGGCGTGCTGCTTGCCGAGCACGAGGACGAGAGCATTCCCATGGCGCCAAACTCACCGTGGTGGCTCGGCGAGCGGAACATGCCCATGAAGCTGTGCTGCTGCATCAGCAGCTGGTGCTGGTGGTGGACCTGCTGGTCCTGCGGTGTCATCGCGGGGCTGCTGTTACAGCTGCTGTTGTGCTGCTGCTGGGCAGAGAGCGCCGCGGTCTTCCAGATGAGCTGTCGGCGCGCGATCTTCTGGCGGTACTTTTGCGCGTGCGCCATGGTCTGGCGCGCCGTCTTGGAGCCGATGAAGTCCGCGATCTTCTTCCACGGACCGTGCGGGAAGAGCTCGAGGCCCTGGAGGAAGAGGTCGTGCTCCTGCTTGGTCCACGTCTTGATGACCTTGTGCGCGACCGAGGGCGAGAGCGAGCTCGCCATGCTCGGGATGTACCGCGCGACCACGACGCCGCCCTGCTTGGCCGACGTCGGTGGCAGCCGGATGAGCTGCTCGCGGTTCGTCGGCGTCGTCGCGAACAGCTGGGCCTTGACGCGCGTGGAGATCGTCATGGTGTCTTGTCGGAGGATTGATGTGCGCGGCGCGGCGTGGGATTCAAAGTGATTGTGAGATAGAGGATCGCAACAGACCGACACAGAGAGTGACACGGGCCACAGAGGGTTGAAAAAGAGAACAAGAGCAGGGCGGCGTGAGTGATCTGCGGTGGTTGACGCTCCTCCATGGTGACAGGAGGCGCCCAGCAAACCGAACCGAACCAGGCGATATGCAAGCAGGCAGGCGGACGACGGACGGACGGACGGACAGACGACGCAGCTTCCCTTCCTTCGATGCTTTGGCTCCTTCGTTCGTTCGTTCGTGCAGCCAGCCAGCCAGCATATTCGGTCGAAAGAAGCCAATAGTCACTCACCACAGGCAAAAGCAAGGTCAGCGCTAAATCTAACTTCCAAAAGGGAGTAAAGTACTGTACGGAAATCGAGTGCAACTTCTGACCATAGAAATCGAGTGCGGTGGGTCAAAGCCAAGAACCAAAGCCAGCATGTTGAAGTGAAACGGTCGCGGCTAGTGATTGGTGGGAAATGATCTTGCGCATTTGGTTCAGATAAACCTCGCAAACATAGTACGCTGTGCTTACTGGGTTTGGGGGGAGGGTGATTAATGGAGGCGGGACTGTGGGTTTTCTGGCGTCGTGCACACTTGCGTCACCGCCGATGTGTGCTTCGATACGACTCTTGTCCTGTGCGAAAACCCACGCGAGCCCTGTGCAACAATAACAGCGTTGCACAGGGCTCGCGTCTTTGCCTATTTGAGTTTCGATGCGATTTGAGATGGTATTCTTTTACAGCGGGCTCATCCGGTCTATCCGAGCCAATGGACGACAAAAAGACAAGAGACGACAGCACATATGGCAACGTATCGCTCCGAAGAGGTATCATGCAAGAAGAGGTATTCAGACTCGCTAATCAAAATCAAAATCAGGTTGCGCAGATGGGCCACTTTGTTCTTTCGGGGGCGGACCATCGGCTCGCTTCGATTTGCTGTCCATTTTTTGCTTTCCGTCGTTTCTTTCGATATTCGTCTCCTTTTTTTCTCTGTCTTATAGGATAACAACACCGGCAGCCTATATCATTAGAGTTCCAAGTTCGCCATCGCGAGCAAGTGCGCGAAAAGAAGCCCTGTGACTGGTCCCTTCGCGGCGGCGCCTTCTGGCGCGCCAAGTTGCCTCCGGCCGCCGGAGCAAGGACCGATGTCTGGCGACAGCGCGACGGAACGCGGGGCGGAAGCGTTGAACGTTCCTTTGCGCCATCCTCGGTGGTCGGTCTGGGGCTCGTCAAGGGTCGCCTCTGTGCTGGCTGGTGCGCGAGCGAACGGGTGCGTGCGTCAAGAGTTCAGTTCAGTGCGCTCGCGATGAGGAGGAGGAGGATGTGGATGATGGAAATGATGGAAATGTGTCTGCGTGTGTGCACTGAGCGAGTATCAAGCGCTGCTGTCAGTGCTGTCAGCTCTTGCTCGTGCTGTGCGTAAGATACCTGGTGGTGGTGGCTGAGTGGGATGGGATTTCGCTGGTGGCGGTGGTGGCTTCCTGGGTCCTACCGGTAGCAACGTCCTTCACCATCATGGTCATCACCGTCATCATCACATATCGATCGTTGGTGGCTGCAAATACAGAGTACGTACTCTCAAAGTCGAGGGTGTCAGAGCTCCCCCAACTCACTTTTCGAGACCTCAAAGAAAACCAACTTGCAAAACATCGGCTGTTTGAAACATTGCCCTCGCCTCGCCTCAGGATCCATTGGAGCTCGTTGCGTTCGCCAATCTTCCTTCCTTCCATTCACGTCTCTTCCGGGGCCGAGAACACAAGGAAAGAAGCCTGAACTTGATACGAATGAACACTCGCTGGTGGAGGCGTGTGGCTGTCGCAATTTGAATCCCCAAGTCTCGGAGCACGTACTTGGGTGGGTGGGGACTGACTTGGCTCTCGTGAACGGGCGTGCGGGGAAGCTTTGAGAGGTCTTCGACAGCAGAAATGGAGTATGGCGTTTTACTCGATTGGCGTGTGCGCTGCTGGCCGCTCATGCACGCCTCGGGGGAACTGGTTTTGCTTCAGAGTTCGCTTCGCTGGTCACATCGACACCGACTCTCTCTTCATTGTAAACGGATGAGCGGCCGCGAGCGAGCGCTCCGCCACTGGAGGGTCGTCGCATTTCCTGAGCTTTTCACTCACCCACATCCACGGGTATCCGCACATTTCCACCCGATGCAACAGCCGCACAACCCACAGCTATACAACATGTATTTATGCCCATAGTCACATCGTCATCGCCTCCTTTGCCTTCAAACTTCAGCCAGCAGTGCCTTGAACATTCTCGGCTGGCCGAGTCTTGAGCTTTTTTCGCCGCTTAAAACTCGCTTTCTTCCGCCGATTTTAAAATCCACCGGGTTCGTCCACTTGCCGCTTGACCCTTGATCGGTCGGGGATCATCGAAATCACGACGAGTCTTCGCCTCGCTGGGACGATTCGTGGTCGGCTGCGGTGGGTGAGAGCGGCGGCAGGCTGATGCGCACCTCCTGGGCCTCGCGCGTCAAAAACTCGAGCGTGAGCGCGCTCCGGCTGATCGACGAGTGCATGATCGCAGCTTGCAGAAAGATGCTCAGCGCATCCTGGCGCGACTTTGCCTGTCCAAGTTAACAGAGTTCGTGTGAGTGCGGTGGCGAAAAGTTGGACAGGAGTTTCAAAAGTCGGCAAAATCGCCCATGCAAACTTCAGGTTTGGTTTCGTTCCACCACCTACCACGGAATCGCGCGTGCTCGGGAGGAACGTGCGCGGGGGCAGCGGCGGCAGCGAATCCATCGCGTACCCGGCGTCCTCGAGCTCGCCGAGCAGGTCGCGGAACTCGCTGAAGCGACGGAACACGGTCCACTGGTACGGCCCGCCGTAGACTTGGATCTGGAAGACCGTGAACGAGAGCAGCCTGTCGTGCAATCCCCGGAAAAAAGAAACAAAAAAGCACACACACAGTTGGGTCAAGGAACACCTACAGTGCCACGCGTTCCCGTATCGTTCCCATATGAATGATATGGATGGATGGTTTCAGTGGGAAAGGATATAATCGCGCGGCTCGGGACTTGCGCATGCGCGTCCTTGTTCTCCAGGTGGCAGAGCTCCACGCGCACGGACCGCAGGGGCTGCGCGCGCAGGTCTTGCTCCTTCAGCCCGGTCACCATCGTGTCCTGCACGTTCTCCATCAGCAAGTGCAGGTCTGTACGTTCTTCTTCGCTGCGCGCCAGGTCCAGAATCGCGCCGCCGTTGCGTCCATTGCCGCTATTCCGTGCCTCTTCTTGGTTCTTCTCCAAGTTCAGCAACAAGTACCGCGTCGCGGAAAGATCCACGCGCGCCGAGTCCACCGCGACGCGGAAGTTCGTCGCCGTGATCTCGTCGTCGCACTCGATGCTGAACGTCTTGTGTGCGGACGACGTCTGGCTCACCTTCATCACCTTGCCCAGCACTTCCACCTGGAGAGTCGAGTCGAGCGCCACTTCCCACACTTTCTGGCCGCTGCTCGCGCTCAAGCACATGATGCGCTTGTCGGTGAGTAACACAAGCCCACGCAGTGGCTCGAGTCCGTAGTAGACGTGGTACACGTATCTAGCGCATTTAATGAAAGCAGCGTGAAGTTAGTGCTGGTTTGCTCGCCATTCAAGTCCGCTTTTACGAGATACAGCAAAGGCCATACTCATCCGTCGCATCCAGCGCTGTGAGCAAGAGAATCGCATTTCCAGCGGCTTCGCGCTATTCATTTTCACACAAGGTCAGAAACAAGATGTCAGTCACAAAATAATAAGCACCAGGCTGATAGGAATTGCATGCAGATTTTTACCTCTGAGTACGACACCAGCACTCCATCCGAGCTAAGCAGCAGAAATATACGATCAGTTAGCCACGCAACACAACAGTCATCAAAGTCCAAAGCACGGCAAGCGAGAAACAAAAGCCGTACCAAACACGTCGCGGGAGACGGAAGCGCGTCACCGTGTCAAAGTCGTGGTCAGCGCCGTCGATTGCCTCTGCACTCGTCTTCGCGCCTCTCGATAAACTCGTGAGCAGGTCCAGAAAGCCCGCAGTCGGCTTGACGATCAAGCCCGCAAAGCCCTTGCCGATGCCGAACACGAAGCCACTCGCGCCATCTCGCTCCGCGCCACGCACGGGGGCTGCAACGACACCCTTGATGCCGTCCCAAACTCCACCTGCGAGCCCCTTGCCGCCTTCAGCGATCGCATCACCCAAGTCGTTAATCTTCTTGATCTGCTTGGACGACTGGCGCTGTCGTTGGACATTGTACTGCTCGTCCATCGCAAGCATCGCGATACCCTTTCCGAGTGTCTCGGTGATCTTGCCCGTTGTGTGGAAGATGCCCACTGCCGTGTTGCGCAGCAGACTCTTGGAGCCCTTCGTCATGCCGGTGCGCAGGTTCTCAATGCGCAATCCTTTCTCATCCTCCAAGAGCATCTGAGCCGGCGTGTAGAAGAAGTCTTTCACGCCCGTGCCCAGCGTGCTCACGAGACCGATCGGGTTGCCCAAAAAGTCCACTGAACCCATGATGTTGTACCAACTACGCAGTCCGTGGTGCAGGTAGTGCTGCATCGCGTAAAATGCCAGCGTGTGGGTGGTCTCGAGCAGGTTCTCCACGTAGAACTCGGGGATCTTGATCGGAGCCTTGTCCAGATTCGAAACGAGCGCCGCTGCAGCGCTGATCAGCGTACTGAGCACCGAGTAGAGATCGGGAGAAAGCTGCGCGATTCAGTCACAAAGCAGCAGAGGCACAGAAAACTGTTAGTAACAATGGTTCAAAAACTCGAAGCACGCCAGACACAAGCAATACACGTACCAGAGAGAGCAGCAACGAGCGGTCGGCTGTGCTCGTGAACGTCACGTTCACCTTCACAGGACACAGCAGCAGCCACCTCAGCAGCACCTTCATGTTCGCGCCACTGCCGCCACTCAGCGCTGCCGACGTGTTGTTCGACAGGATCGCCATGCGTGACGACCAGTCCTTCTCCAGCAAGTGGAGCGCGAGGTTCGACGAACTCACTCGACTGAACGAGTTTTCGTGCTTCTCATGACGGTCGGAGCTGTTGTTGTCACTGCTGGATGACGACCACTTGACACCACTGAAGGCTTGCGCCAACGCCACCAAGAGCGAATCCTCCAGCTTGATCTCGAGCTCCTGGAGCTGCCCAAAGATGTACTCGAACTGCACCAGGTTCGGCTTCCGACTGAACACGCTCATGAGCTGGAACGTCGGCAAGAGCATCGGGCCGGCGTCCACTGCAGCGCCGTCCTTGTCCTTTGGGCCATCAAAGCCGCGGTGTAGCTGCTGGTAGTCGACGAGTCGGATCGGTGACAGCATCACTGGGTAGTTCGTGTCCAAAAGCTGGTTGTCGATCTGGAAATGACCGACGCGAGCATTCACAACGTGTTTGCCTCCTGACGTGAGTCCGTAGCTCATCTGGATGCCCGCCGATGCATTCTGGTCCGACAGCGAGATGCACATCACCTCGCGTGGCTGCTGTGGGATCCCGGAGATCACAGCGGATCTCGACGCGTCATCCACGATCGACAGGCACACGCGCGCGACTTCCAGCTGGCAGTAAAACTTCAGCTCATCGGCGTTCTGGTTTGCGTTATTCGGGTTCACGAGGTCCCACTTGAGCGCAAGGCGCAGCTGGCCAACCATCTCAATCACACTCGCTTCGGTTTCTGACGGCGCCTGTGGTGTGTACAACGCGCAGATACGCTCGTGAAACGGCACTTCTGTTGCTCCCGCAGGGTCTGCCGCGCCTGCTGCGTGGAAAGACTCTGCGGTGCTCGGAGGCAGCGGCACCCAGCATTCAGCAAGCAGCACGTCAAAGCGCGAGTCCTGCTTGCTGTGGTCCAGGTGGTCCATCATCTTGTCGTCACCAAAGAAGTACAGGAACGGCACGACACTCGGCTCCTGTGCAGTGGACAATCCATGGTCCGCCGTGCCATTGCGAAGGTAAACACGCACGAGCACTCGGTCGTCAGCTGGGTTCGCGGCACCAGCAGAATCGTTCTTGACCACTTCTGTAAACTCGACGCGTCGGTTCCACTCTGCGTCAAACGCCTTGCACGGTGGCTCACCCAGCATGCTCGGAGGCTTCGACTTCTTGCTTCGACCGGAACTCGAGCTGCCACGAGGACGCTTCACCACTGGTTGATATAGGAATGAGAGCGAGAACGTGTTCTTCGCGGGAGCAGCAGCGGCGTCCAAACTGCCCCCATCTGGCTGAAGCGCCTTCTCGATCACGCCAAAAGACGCCTCGCGGTGCAAATTCACGATGGGTTTGCCATTCACAGCCACGATCGTGTCGCCAATGCGCAGCTTGCCTTCAAACATAAGCGAGCCGCATAGTCCGTCGCATGCAACTCCTTGCACCAAGACGCGACCAGATCGGTACACAAGATCCAAGCCCAAGGACTGGCCTTTTGGAAACTCGTGCGTGCGAACTTGCTCCAAGCGGGTCGCCGACCTGGACGAAGATGAAGACACATCTCCTTCGTCGCCACCAGACATGGAGTAGTTTTGCGACGTCTTTGCGATCGAAGAAGCCGCTGAGCGAGTCGACTCCTTGTACGTGATGGTACAGTAGACCTTAGGCTCCGTGTCGTCGCTCGCATGCCGCTTCAACACGTTCTCACGAAGCAAACCTGGTGGGATTTGAAGATTCGAGACGCCAACCAGCACGGCGGTCAGACGCTTCTCATCGTTGATGTCCTCGGATCCAAAGTCGCTCGTGGTGTCATCGGTTGTGACGGAAAGAGTCGAGCCCCGGTGACTCACACTGCGGCGCGAATGCTCTTCCACTGATCGCGCAGTCAAACCAGACGCAGTCAGGTTCGTTGTCCCTGATTGCGCAGCAGCAGACTTGTCCATATCGGCACCACCTGCTTTATCACGATTTGGGAAAATGCCGTCGCGGCCCGTCGTGACATCAACTGATTCACCTTCCAGCAGAGTCTTGAGCCGGGACTTGGAGCTGATCAGATACTCGAGCTCTTTCTTCATGGAGAAATCTGTCAGCGCGTTTCTCAGCCCTTGAAGCGTAGACTCACTCTCGGAGGCAGACGAGATGAACTGGCAGCACACCTGGAATTTGATCATCGCGCGATTCCCTTCTTCAAACGGCGCATCTCCGAGCTCTGGCATCGTAATATCGATCGGAACGATGAACTCTTGCACCTCGGGGCTCCAGGTGTCTTGCGAAGATTTGACGGCGTTCAGATACTCTTGCAGCGGGATATCTGCAGCTGCAATCAGCGAGGATCCAAACAGCAGCTTGTCGGACTCTCTCACCTGGACAGTCATCACAGCTTGTGGCGCTTCACCCGAGTCCTTGTCGTCACTGATGATAAGACTGAGAGTGGAAGCAGACTCCTGAGTCGCCACCCATCGTGGAAACACGGCAGCTCGCTGCGGTACCAGCTTGCTTCGAGCGCCAGTACTCGCCTCGCTCTTCAGGTTGAAGTACAAGAAGGGCTGGCAACCACCAAAGTCTGCTCGCCCTCGCTTCTTGAAGAGCTCTTCTAGGTACAAGACGTCCACGATCTTGACGCAGATCGCAAAGCAGGCTGGCGGTGGCTTTGTTTCGACAGCGACGGTGGTCGGTACAGTCGCGATCTCGGTAGCAGTGTCTAGCGTTGACTCCTCCGAGTCAGCATCAACCTTTTCTTCAGATTTCTCTTCTTCGGCTTCATGTTCTTCTTCGTCGAAGCTTTCCGCCGCGAAACGAACTTGTTTCTTCTTGGCAAGCGCGAGGTTCTTGGGCGTCACACGCTCTTGCTTCAGAGGCGCTCGGTTCGCAATCGAGTGCGAAATCGACAAAATCGACGAGCTGTACCGCTTCCAACTACGCAGCAAACTGGATCGTCGACGACGCTTGTGCTCTCCAGACACTCCAGGGAGCATGTCCGTGACTTGAAGCGTCTTGGTAGCCTGGTCCAGCAGCACCTCGATCCACAATCGTCTCCGCACCTTGCCATCGTCTTCGAGCTCCAGCGTTGGAAGACGGTGCAGCTTGTTCAACTGCGCCTCGAAGTTGGCAATCACCACAGTCTGAAGATCGTTGTTTCCTGCAGCTCCTTGCGCAGAGTTCTGACCGATGCTTGCCGAAGGCTTGTCTCGAGACGATCCTTTCTTGCGCTTGCGCTTGAGCCCGGAGACTTTCTGGACTTGCACAAACACTGTCGGCACTGCTGAGAACGTGTACGGGACGTAGTCGATCGTGTGGAAGGGCAGCACTTGCTCGCCGCCTTCGTACGCTACCACCACGTTGCCTCGGTCGTCCTTCGTGACCATCTTCTGCCACACAACAAGCTCGTAGTCGCTGCATTCATTCTTGATCTTGAAAGGCACGAAACCCTCTTTCTCCTTGTTGTTCTGGAAACGATTCTCATCGATGAGCGCGGGATTTTGACCCATCTGGGTCAGCGAGTCGTACGCGCCTTCCTCCAGGTACACAAAGAACGACGGATCGTGGAGCTCCACCGCGACATGGAGCTGCATTCCTCCTGCGATCATGTGCTCTGCTTCGATAAAGTCGTAGTTCCAGTACCCGTCGCCATTCATGTAGTCATCCATGTCTTCCTTCATCTCAGGCGCGCCGATCGCTTCGTAGCAGTTCTTCAAGTATGCAGGAGCCGGCTGGAGGTTTTTCTTCAGTTTCAGCACAAAGTTGCCGACTGAGGAGAGCTCGAACGGTGAGCTCCACTGCGATACTGCAGCCAAGTTCGCGCTCGCAGGCGAAGTTCCCGGCTGAACAAATCGGATCTGGACGCGCGAGGGCAAGCGCGAGTCACTCCAGTGGAAGATCTTGCTTTCCTTGGGCTTGAGCACGAGAATCGCATCTGTGGATGAGCTCCGCTCCTGTCGAATGTGGATGTCGAAGCGGTGTGACGTGTTCACGAAATAGTACCGCGACACGAGCGTCACGACCTTCGACCGCGAGAACTTGCCTGGACCTTGCTCGATCGTGACACCAAACTCGTACTGCTTGAAAGACGTCGTCATCTTGGATGCTCCAGACGGGAGCTCGAGGATCGTGGACAGTAGGTTGCGCGACTCGCCGCGGTGGTGCGTTGGAACCAAAATCTGTCCGCGCACGCCCACCGCACTGATCTCAAAGGCGTCCGAGCGCACCTCAGCTTCGCCGCCGCTGCCCTTAATGCCGACTTTCATCTTTGACACGTGCTGCTTGCTTTCGCTGGAGAACACTGACAGCGATACCTTCTGCTTGGCTTCTGGACTCGGAACTGCTGCACTTGTCAGCGACAGGTTGTGGTTCGAAGGAATGCGATAGCCATCCGCAGTATAGAACGAGAGCGAGATGGATGTGCGGTCGATCAGCCAGTACTCGGTGAAGACGCGACACATTACTGGACACAGCCCATTGAGCGCTTTTGTCCGGAGCTTCTCCAGCTGCACCACCTCCACGCAAATTGTCAGCTTGTTCGTGGGACGTCCTCCAAACTCGGCGTCGTTCTTCCCGCCACTCATCGACAGTTCAAGGCGCTCGCAGAACGAGTTGCAGCCGTACACGAATCGCCGGGACGACCACGCAGAGTACGCTGCAAGGTTGATCTCTGGAATCGCAAGACTGAGCGCAACGATGGACGGCACATCGGTCAACTCGTCGTTCTTGAAGCTTTCAGAGAGCAACTCCAGTTCGGCGATCAGAGCTGAGCTGCCCGAAGCGATGTTGCCGTGTGTCCCAGGAAAAGATGCCGGGTTCTTCTCGACCCACCCAATGTCTTCGTCCGATTTCTGTATAAACGGATACGAGCACAGAAGTTAGCTTTCGTCGTTTGCTTCGTACGCACATGTAAGCACCGTACCATACAATGCAAAACTCACCAAGCACGCGGTGCGGAATGAAATCTCGTACGGGATCAGGTTCTCCAGCTCGATCGGAGCGCGCAGCGAGATCATTGTCTCGTGGCGTTCGGATTTCCGCGTCGCTGTCAAAATGAGCTGGAACGGGGGCAACGGAATGCCCGTGAAGTCCACGTCTTCATCGGTTCCTGGCGCCACAAAGCGGGAGCGCTGCACGTCAGGGTGGGCGTCCCAGTAGAACGTAAGCGCCTTGCGCAGCTCCAGCGACCCGATCTGCTGGTGGTGGTGGCTTCGTTTCTTCGGCTTGACCGGGTCCGACTTGAGCAGGGATCCAATCGAAAGAGGTGCAGACTTCTGGAGTTGTCCGTTGCCCAGCAATGGACAGAACGAGATCGTGCCACTCTCGAGAAACTGAATCGGGATATAGTGCGCCGCTTGGCCTCCTGGAGCGATGATCTCAGTTCGCTCTTCATTGTACATGACCTGGATCGGGACATCCAAGTAGTTCGTCAGCTGCACTTTGCCACGAAGACGCAGTACGAGCGTTCCTTGCTCTGCCACAGTCTCGCAGATCACACTCTCGCCGTGCCAAACGTCATGCGATCCGTTGTTGCTTTCCAGGTAGAGATACGATCGATTCGAGTAGCCGATCGGGACAGGAATCGCCTTACCAGAGGAAGGCGCGCGTGATGCTTCTGACTGCGGCTTGAGCCACAACAGTCGCCTCAGTGGCGAGGTCACCGAGCCCGCCGGTGTCTCGTGCGCGACAATGTCCGTCGCAATCCGCTCGCCGCTCTTTACCTTCAGCCACTTCGTGCGCGATGACGAGATGTCGTTCAGCATGGTCGACAGACGTCGCCGACTCCAAGCACTGTTCTGGAAAGCAGTCGTCTCCGCGTGCACCACACTCTCGTGCATGTCACCGGTGGACGACGGCACGGCAGTGGGGACGTCGAACGAGCCACTTTCAGATGGAACGAAGGGGTTAGATTCTCCTGACGGCGGGGGCGCAATCACTGAAGACGAAGAGTGCGTCGCCACCATGAACGGGATGCCGGATTGGTTGTCGACGTAGATGAACGGTCCGAGTCGAGCCAGCAGCGCCTCCTCGGTCGTTGCCGCTTTCGAGATCAGCGTCATGAAGTGGATCATCACATTGATCACGTTGCGCGAGATGTTGACGTTGAAATCCTTCTTGATGACAAGTAAGAACGTGTTCGACTGCTTCGCTGTGTGGTCGTCGGTCTGGCTGAGCAGCTCGCGGTAGATGAAGTGCTTTGACTCCCACGAATGCGCCGTCGCTTCGGCAAACACTTCCGTGCGGGAAGATCGAAAGAGACACTTTGGTATCCCATCGCAACGCAGTACTGTCCCTGAAGGCGAGACTTCCTGTCGCTCCGACATGCAAAAGTCGCACAGGACGCCGCCACGGCCGTGATACGCCATGTTCACGTCAAAGTCCTCGACGACAGGTTCCCAAACTGCGAGTTGTGAGTTGTACGCCTGAATGCCGAATCGCAGACTGGCCAGCGCTGTGAACTTGTCCTCGAACCTTCCTCGAACATCGGCGTGAAGCATCGCGACACGGAAGTGCAGCAACGGCAGCAGCATGTTGTGGAAGTCGTTCACGATCGTTGCGTTCACCCCTGGAAGCGTGAACTCTAGGATCTTCAGGCTATGTAGAATCGACAGGGGCTGGGATGCTGGCGTCGACGACTTCTTCGCTGACTCTTTCTCAGCTGCTGCGGTCGCTTCTGCTGCTGTAGCTTCCAATGTATCGTCTTCATTTGGCGCATCGCCCCACGAGTCACTGGAAACGATCGACAATGCAAACGGAATAGGTGCATCGCCAACACCATTAAACATCAGGTATCCGCCCCCTTCGCCTCCGCTCCCACCTGCTGCGATGTCGCTGTCTGCTTTGCTCTTCGACGAACTCATTTGCTTGCGCGTTGCACTCTTCGCCTTGTTGAACGCGCGATAGAGAGTGATTTCTTCCAGCACAACCATTTCCTTGTCCAAGATCACGCTTCGATCCGAGTTGAACATCGAACTGCCGTGCTTCCAGATCGTCGTCTCAAAAGCGCCAGCACTTCCATCTGGACCTAGGTAACCGTTTGCACCGAGCTGGTCGTACTTGCGGATCAGCAGCGACGACGAAGAAGTTGCGGAAGCCGACGAGGGATTGCTCGGTGCTTTCGAAGGAGACGCATCTTTCGCTGCAACTGCTGTATCTGCTGCAGCTGTGACTACTTCCAGAACAATGCGGTCGCCATAGTACACTTGATCGCCAAGTGCACGTCGACTTCCTGGTGCTGGGATGATTCGGAATGCGACTGCTTCAACCATGTTGCGCTCTTGAGACGTGTACGGAAGCACGAGATACCGCTTGCGCCAAGGCGAGTTGTACAGACCCACAACGGGGCGAGACTGGAGACGACCGCGCACGCTCGTTGACACCAAGTGGATCAAGGTTTTCCCGTACAACATCGGACTCCCCTTGTGATCGGTCTGCGCTTTCGGTGCCAGCGACGAGGAACTTGACTGGTTGCGCAGAGAATGACCCCCACGCACCGATGACACATTGGTGCTGCGCTCGCCAAAGTCGTCCATCTCACTTTCGCCGTTCCCAAGTGACACCAAGGACGACGAGGAGCCGGAAGACGTTCGTTTCCTAGCTTTCGTTTCCCCGGCCTCTGCAAACTCCCACGGACTGCGGAGAATGTTCTCGAGCGCCGCGACCGCTGTGCAGAAGTCCAGGTACCCGAAGCGCAGCTCCATCACGCGATCGAACTTCGTGCGGAAGCGGAGAAACTTGTTGACCAGGTCGACGTGCAGCACGAGCTCGAGATCAATCGGCTTGAGGCAATCCGCTGTCGCTGCGTTGAAAGTGCTCGATGCCGCCCAGATGCTGTCGTCCGAGATTCGCGAGGTCGCATGAATGTTGTTGATGTTCGTGCGAAGCTGGAGCTGGTTGTGGCTCTGGCTACTCTTCACACTTTGCACCTCCTGCTCACTGAGCTGCTGCAGGAACTCAAGCGAAATGGTTGCCTCCCATGACAGCATCAGCGCACGTGACTTATCTTTCGTCGGATCTTCAGCAAGCAGCAGCGCAGACGGCCCGAGGTTCAGCTGCAACCCGATCTTCCTGTAGAGTAGCTCGGAGGGCGCTTCCTGCTCCGATTCATCCGCAGCTCCATTTAGCTCAGCATCGCTCTGCTCGGCAGACCCAACTAGAACACTCGATCTGGACGACGAAGGTCCATACGATTCACCACTCTCCGTCTGGCCCCAGCCTTGCGAAGGCGCTTCTAAGAAGCGCAGCACATTGCAGTAAATGTTGGACGGGATCACGCGAAAGCCGATGACGTCCAATGTCAGGTCCAACCGCGTCTCTTTGCCAACGAGGCCGCCAGAGGAGCTAGCACCTGCACTCGCTTGGCCGAACGATCGGGACAGCGGGTCGTCACCTCCACGTTGACTCGTGGGAGCTGAGCGCGATTTTTGAGATGAAACCGAGTGCATCGAGTTCTTGTGTTTCCGGGTCGACTTTGCAGGACTCCCAAACTTGAACAGCGCTCTCGACGACAACGTTCGTACTGGACTCCGTGTGCGGGTACGCTTGTACATATCACTGGGTGTCTTTGGCGACGCAGTCGAGTCGTCTGCATTCTTCTCTGAAGTGGTGAACGAGCTGTGATGACTCGTTCTCGACGCCGCCAGGAACGACGAGTCCATGCCAATGCTGTCAATTTCCACAACTTCCGTCGCGCGGACGAAATGCAGTGATACCGACTTGGATCGGCCATCCGTTCCTCGCTCAAACACCACCACGTCTCGATACGGCGTCGAGATCTTGGAGTGGATTCGCGAATCACGGATGTGGATGCCTTCGATGTCTGCATCGAGCACGAGCTGGCCAGTCGTGATGCAGTAGTCGACTCGTCCATAGTACGCCGTGACGTCGAGCACACAAATTGAGCCTTGGTTCGTCTTGTCCTTCTCCGCCATGTAGAGATCGCCACTGACTGAAGGATGGTAGCCATCGTGGCCCTGGAGCAGCTCCATCGAGATCTCGGGGATGTTCACACTCACGAGCACGTGCCGCTCGTCATCCTCGTCCTCGTCGATCTCCTCCGAGTAGTAGCTCTTGTCCTCTTCGTAGATCACGCTTTGCACTGGTCCGTCCGACCCGCCACCAATGACGCTCTCTGATCGCTTGCTCACTGTTGGCGTCTGCTCTTTTTGACTCGATGAGAAACTCTGCTTGCTCTTCGGCGATGGGAAGTAGTAGCGACTGCTTTCACGGAAGTTCTGGAACGGCACGCGAAGCACCAGCGCGTACTGCTTCTGGTTGCACACAAGGCGCACTGGCGACATCCGAATGTCGATCTTGATAGCTGCTCGCGTGCGGAAGTCTACTGCCAGATTGATATCAGTCGAGCCGAGCAAACTCTGCGTCACATAGCCTCCTTCAGTGAGCTTCCGTTGCTCGTCCTCGCTTGGCTCCATCAGAATCACCGACACGATCCGCAACGTCGACAAATCCAGCTTCAGTTGCGTCAGCGACGAATTCAGCAACACCTTTGCCACGATGCGGTTCTCCATCTCGCGCACTGAGTCCAGCACGTGCTCGTTACTCACGCGGTACTTGTCGAATCGAACCACGAGCGCTTCAGACGACATGCGATGTGGCGGCATCTCCAGCATCGCGTCCGTCAGCTGAATGTCCAGAAGCGGGAACATTGACACGACATCCGAGCCGAGGAAGCGATTGTCTCTCGCTGGGCTTTCGCCGTGCAACGACGCTGCCAACCCGCTACTGAGGTTCGCACCCTGGAAATCACCCTCCCAGAACATGTCCACACGCTCACGAAACAGCACTGCGAAGACCGTCTTGAGTAGCTCACCTTCAAAGAAGTAGCGACGCAGGTCGTCCACAAAACTGTACAAAAAGCGGATCCGCGGCGATTTCAGGCGCACTGAGAATCGGTTCGAGTAGCCAGGGTGCCAGGCTTCCTGAATCTGGTTGGCGCCGTAAAACTGAGCTGCACACGAAAACACCGCTGGGACAACGTCTAGGATCCGCAACGTTTCTTCGAGGGTCGGAATGTGTCCTGGCTCAGCAGCACGCTTGCGCTCTGAAGAAGCAAGTTCATCAGATGCCGAGCTGCCAGTTGAGTCGCGCGAGTTGATTGGCGCGTGCGAGATGATCTCACGGAACTGCTTCTCCGAGAGCGACACGTCACAAATCTTGAGCGACGTCAAATACGAGAAGAAGCCCAAGTATAGCGGATACTTGTGCACGCAGCAACAGAAATTCTCGGTTGCCAGGCTCATGAACGCAGACGGCACTCCTTCTTTTCGCTGGCTGTCTTCCAAGTGCAAGAAGAGCGACAGACCGTCCACATGAAGTCGCAGCTGGATACTTGCTGGTGACCCATCCAGCTCTTTCGCTGGCTTCTCTGGCTCAGGTTGCAGACTCTTCATCGGAGGTCGATCAGGGCTGCTACTCGGAAGGCTCTCAAGAAACGACGACGCAACCCACGCACCAAACTTGCGCGTCAATGTGCCTCCGTTCGTGTCCTCCTCGGCGGGCGAAGGCAATGGCATCATTTCGTCGAACGCATCAAACGCTGGCGCGGTCACGAAATTCTCGCTTGGATGCACGAGCTCGACACCGTTGTCCTCCAGTCCGTCTTCGTCAAGAGCCTCAGATGACACGTCATCGCGCTGGAAGAAAAATACGAACATCTCCGCGACCGTGTCCTGGTACAGGTTGATCGTCAGCGTACGAAGACTGGCATCCACCGACAGATGCGTCAAGAGCGGCTCCTGCCAGATGGAGTTGTCGCTCGAAGAGACCAGCACGGGGTCGTACGTGATGTATCGCCAGAGAGACTTGTCTTTCGGCAGCTCCGCGTCAGAAGCGATGCTCGTGATCGCGACGCGAATCAACTGCTCCGCTGACTTCGGCGGCTGCGCGTTCGCCTGCGAGTGCGTTCGTTCCATATAGCCAGTGTCCGGGTTCACGTCGGAGCTGCCCGAGGTCATCAAGTACCGCTTTCGCTCGACGACGCCCGATGCGCGATGCGGCGAGCTACTGCGCAAGATGTCTTCGACGGCAAACGTGCCGAGCGCAAACTCCAGCCGTCTGTCAAAGGTGCGCAGTTTCAGGCGCGTGCTGATGTCAACCGCGCGGACAACGACGAGCTTTTCCAAGTCGCTCGCTTGGTCGCGAATCTGAAGCTGGAGCACAATCTCGCCGACGCCAAACTGCAACTGGCAAATTACACGCTTCCACAGCTTGAGCAGATCCTTGTCCTCGATTTCTTTGCGTCTTGCACGCTCCTTCTCCTGGTCGAGCGCTTTCGAGAACGAAGTGTACAAGTTCGTGTCGGAAACGCTTTCTTTGCCCTTCATGCCGTAGTTGTCAAGTTGACGCATCGGTGCTGACGCGAAGTACGACGACGACTTGACCAAGCGAGTCGGGATGTCTCGAGCAGTTGCGTACGAATGCATACCACTTGTTGGATCCGAGTTGGGGGTTCCGGTGTTTTGCGAAGGACGTCGAATTCGCTCGGCTTCCAGGAGACTTTCAGTACTTGCGCCGCCACTCGCAATCTTGCGCTTGGAGTACGTGGTCAGGTTCTCGCCGAACGACCGAAGCAAACTCAGCACCGAGCGAAAGTTGGCTGCAGACAGGTTCAGGTGCACACTGTCGACGCCACCGAACAGCTTCAGCAGCGGAATTGTCGGGTCGTCGGGGGCCACACTCATGTGGAAACTGAACGAGAGCGACGTTTTCTCCAGCAGATAGTTCCACGACGACTTCGCACCGCCAACTTGATCACCTCCGATAAACCAGAACTGCGCATCGTTGCTTCCACTCCTGTCAGCGTCAAAAATCTGAACCTCAATACCGGAAATGCTGAACTCGATGATGTCGTACAGGTTCTGTCCCACAGGGCTCATGAGGAACTGGCGCTGCCCCAGCACTTCAGCGTCCGCGCCGTCACCAATCTTGAGCGGGCTCGGTGGCACCGGGTCCTTCGTCGGGTGGATCGTGCTCGCGCGCAGATGGCCCAAGAAGACCAACAAGCTCACTTGATTCTCTTCGGAAATGGATTCCGAGTGCACTTCGACAACGTTGATCAGCGGAGAAATGACGTCGAGCTGCATCTCCACACGGGTGCGTCGAGCGAGCGCCTCACGGAGCTGCGCTGTACTGTACCGCTGCAAACTCTGCGCGCGTTTCCACGCGCTCTGCTCCAAGCCCGACAGGTCGACGTTCAGTGGACGCGTGAAGAACGCCGACACGTCGAGGAGGTACATGAGGTTCACGTTGCACTTGATCGGCTGCGTCACGAGTGAAATGATCAGAAGACGAGAGATCTTGGGTGATTTACTCGGTTCAACTGCAGCTTTCGCGTCTCGATCCAGCTCTTGGTTTTCTTCCTCCACCTCCCGACGAGACTCGATGCTCAGCTTCATCAACGGCAGCTCCTTCTCGCAATCCCGCAGACGCACACTGCTGATCTTCTCCCGTGCTCCCACTGGATGGTACCGCAAGACTTCGTCCATGTCCATTCGCTGCAGGAAGAAATCCCGGTGTGCTCGCACGGGGATGCGCGGTGACGTGTTTCCGCTACCAACTGCGAGCTGCGGATCCTGACAAAAGAACGCATCGCGGACTTGAAGCCCCATTTCGAGCGATGACGGACGCACGAGAAACTGAAGATCCACCTCGTCCAGCGAAGCTAGCAGCAAGCACCTCGAGATGGTGCGTGGAAAGCGCTCGCTGCTCTCCAGGTCTTCAATGGAGAGCCTCGACAAATCAGGAGAGCTCGGGCGAGCTGCTGAGCTGATGCCTGGCGCAGCAACCTCGTCGTCATGGTACAACCCAAAGCTACCCTTCGTCAAGCCCAGCTGGAAGCGATACCAAATGTGCTGCTGATCCTGGTTCTGCTGCGCCTTGGTGGTCTCCTTAATCGCGTCGTTTTTCTTCTTCTTCGTCGAGGCTTTTGACGATCTCGATTCCGGACCGTCATTTGCGACACCTTCTTCGACTGGGTGAAAGTTGATCGCGTCGTACAAATCTTTCGTGTCTTGATCGCTCCAGCGAACGTCTTCCAGCTCTGAGACGGTGCTGCCACTTGCATCAGATTGATGTCCCGCTGCTGGTGTCGCTGCAGCTCCCGTCAACCAAGAAGTGTACGACCAGAGGCTCGAGCTTGCTGGTGGAGGCTGGACTGCTGTGCCAGTCTTGTCGTTCGCGCCGTTCTGGCTTCGCCGCTGCTCGATCTTCGCCTGCTTCTTCTTCTCCAGCTCCTTCTGCTCAATCTCTTCCCTTGCTGCACGACGAAGACGCAGGATGTCTTTGACGTCGATCGCGAGCTCGAGCTCGTCGAGCGCTGCCACTGCGGCTTCTTTCGAGAGGCTGCGCACGTCCGCTGAGATCAGCGACGCAGCATGACTCGCACCATGGGCGAGCATCAGGTACAGTTCAATGTACTTCTTGCGCTGCTCCTTCTCCTTTCTCAGCGCTTCCCAGTCCACGCGCGCGAGTCGTTCTCGCACGTCGACTAGCACTGCACGGATCGCGTACTTCCACCAGAGCGCAGGATTCTCCTTCACACGCACACGCTTGGGGCGAAGGCTGAGGTACCGCGCCTGGCGCCGCTTAACCGTGAGGAACGACACGATCGAGAGCGCACTCAGGTACTGCTTGCGCGTGAGCGAGATGCACACCTGGTCGACCGTCGCGTTCGCGTCGATGTACGTGCTCTTCTCCTCCATGACATGGACGACGGCGTCGCGATACTTGAAAATGCACTGCTCAAGCCGATCGACCTCTTGCGCTGACCACTGCAAGCAGCTCGAGAGCGCCACCTTGAATTGGTCCACTGACGGGATCACGTCTTCCTCTTCCGACATGTCGCGCGCGACCGACCACGCCTCGGTGAACACAAAGCCCAGCGTGTACTTGCGATCACCCGCGAGCTTGGGCATCGAAGCGAGGAACTCACGCCACGATTCATCACCGATCGCGTTAATCGTCTCGATCATCCAGGGTGTGCCGAGTCGCGACAGCACACGGTCGCTGAGCTCCTGGTGGGTCAGCGGCAGCTTGGCGTTACCGTCGTTGATCGTGAGCTTCATGGACACGGTCAGCGGGTGGATGATGTAGTCCTCTGGCTGGAAGAGCGGCGGGAAGTTGGTCTTCGAGACCATTGCAGGCGCGTCCGGCGACCAAAAGTTCATCTGCATGAGCTTCGCGAACGCGAAGCCGTCGTCCAGCACTGCATGCGGCACGGGGATAAGTGGCAGCGACCAATAGATGCCAAACTTGTTGATGTCCATCTTCTTGCGCAGGATCGTGACGCTCACGTCGCTGGCCTGCGCGTCGTCGCTCTTGCCGCGCACGACCATCGTGTAGTTCCACCCAGCGTCCGCCGACTTGATGATGAGCGACTCGAGCGTCAGGCCGACCGCGTACGGCTGCTTCGGATTCGACACGCTATCCTCGAGACGCAGGTGCAGGTGCTGCACTGACAGCTGGACGTTGTCGAGCACCTTGACGAGCAGCTTGAAGAAAAAGCTGTGCGTCCAGCTCTGGCCCTGGATCAGCTGCACGTTGCGCTCGTTGAACTGCGTGGCCTTCTCGATCGCGTCCATCGTCGCGCGCTTGCGGCGCAGCCGGTCGACTTTCTTCTTCGCGACGTCGACCTCATTCACCGTCTCGTCGCCGTTGTCCATGTCGCTGTGCTCTGACCCAGGCGGCGGCGCCTTGGTGTCGCGGATCTGCAGCAGCAGACTCATGTCCTGGATGTCGACGCGGATCGGCTGGTTCGCGAGGTTCGTCCAGGGCATGTCGATGCGCAGCTGGTGCAGCGTGCCCTTGACGAGCTGCAGCTCCTTCGGCAGCGGGAACGCGTCCGGCTGCAGCTCCACGGCGTCCACCTCGATCTTGCCGTTCCAGACGCTGATCTTGAGTGCGTCCGGGTCGATGTTCTTCACGTAGCTGCCCAGCACGGCGTCCAGCACCACGTGCACGTACCGCTGCAGGAACATGGGTACCATGGCGTTGCGCCTTCACTTATGTACACGCAGGCGCACACGCAGGAGCTTATGCAGGAGCTTCTTCAGCAGTAAACAGAGATAGAGAGAGCGACGAGCGGCAGTCGAGCTTCTTCACCTTCTCTCTCCCGTTGTTATCGAAAAATGACTCAGATGATGCGGGCGAGAAAGTGCTCCATCCGCAAGCTCAGATGCTCACATTAATTCCAATATGAGCTAGTATTTTGCCTCTAATGAGTGATATACTGCACACGTCAACTGTGAAGAGATTTTGTGCGAAAAGATGCACACACTGGGGCTGGTTTTCGAGCAGGATCTTGCGGTGCCGAGGCTGGCGATCCAAGACAAACACTGATTGAAGAGCGTCCGGGTGAGTGGGGGGACTGGGATGCCATCGTGGAGCGTGGTCAGCAGTGACGCCTCGCAGGCGATCTCGCTGCACCTCGAGACGCATACCCGGATAAGACCGCTCATCCGTTCGTCGCTGCAGAACTTCATCCGCCCCGTCTTGATGGACGTGAAGGTGCGTGTCTTCTGTCGCTTGCGGCGCTCAGCAAAAGCAAGGTCAGCTTCGCGCTTTCCGCTCGGACCGGGCTCTCGCTCTGGCATCTGCGCTTGACATCTGCGGATTTGATTGTGACGTTGGGTGGTGGTGACTTGACAGCACTTTTGACTTCTGACCAAATGGTTTGAATCTGTGGACATGCTTTTTGAGCGTTTCCTTTTGTCCACCACCACCAAACACTCGCACCTGGCATCTCGAACACACCTTAGCAATTCTGCCAACTGCACTGTAATGTGCAATCTGCCTCAGTCGCCAAACTCTTCGGACGCTGCTCTAATGCGCTGGAAGAGCAGCGATTGCAGTTCGGATTGCAGCGTCACGCCGCCACCTCCTGATGTCGCTCTCAGCATGGAGGGCGTGGCCTCAACAGGTCGTTCTTGGTGAGAAGCCGCAGCCTCAGCTGGCGGTTTGTCGTGGTCGATCTGCTTTGTGAGGCTGGGTGGAGCGTGCGTCTCACGGCGTGCGAGCACATCCTGCAACAATAAGAACAGCATTTGATACTCAGAACGGAACATCCACGCACCAGCAGCAATGCGAAAGAGCCGATTCGATTCGTGTCCTCCTCACCTGAAGCTCGCGAACGAAGTACGGAGCCGGCAGGGCCTTCTGCTGCTGCTCCTGCGCTTTCAGCATCGCCTTGAGGTCGAAGTCCCGCTCGCCCGTGCTCGTGCCCGTGAACACGAACGTGAACCTGCTGCGCTCCTGCTCTTCGCGAAGTCGCGCCTCCTCGTCCTCCAGTGTTTTCTGACGAGCCACGTCGCCAACATTGTCGGCGTCTCTTGGCACGATCTCTCCATCGCCGCAGTCGGTACTGCTTGTGTCGCCTTTATCAGCGCCCGTAAGCCCGTCTAACGCTTTCTTATACTGAGCCCAGGCTTCGTTCAAGCTCCCGACCATGTTCTGCATGAGCCCGCGCGTCTCTGTGAGCGACTGCGACAGCAGCTGATTCTGGCTGGTAGGCTCTTTTATCGAGGGCGACTGCAGCGCCATTGCCACGTCCTGCTGCGCGGCAAACACCAGGTGCTTGAGCGTCTCGCACGCCGTCCTAAGCTCGTTCAGTTGTTCGTTCAGGGCTTCGATGCTCGAATCAGGTTCACCAGCGGAAACTTGAGTGTGTGGACGGCCACCACCAGCTGCAGCAGCAGCTTTGTCAACGCCAGCTCTATCGCTCTCCGCAGAGATGCCACGCAACACCTTGACGCTTCTGCTGTTGTTCAGCTTATCGAGTTCCCTGTTCCAGACTGCGAAGATTCTCGCCAGCTCTTCAAACTCCGAGCGCAGCGTCTCGAAAGCCGCCACCTGGCTCGCTTTTGATCGACCCCTAGACTTTTCCTTCTTCTCCTCTTCTTCATCAAGAACCAGATTCCAGTAGAGTGACATGCAATCAAAGACAGCGCCATGCAGTGCGCTCTCGAGCAGCACGTTCGCCAGCTCGTGTCGCTTCGAGAGCGCCGAGATGAGCAGCGACGGTGCTCGTTGGTCAGTGACGTCGTCCTGTTCAGCGCGCACCTCTTGATCAGTAGCAGCAGCAGTGACACAAACGAGCGGCTCTCGATTCCTGAGCCGTGAACTCGCGCTCTCCATCGCGTCGTTGATGTGACGAAGTTGCAGACGCAGCTGAACGCACTTGATGCTCGCCGCTCGCTCGATCCGACCCACGGGCGGAAGCATGAGGCCGATGCGGTAGCCCCTCGACGCCAACTCGCCCTTCTTCACGAGGTCCAAACTCAGCTCATAGGAAGCCTACCGCAATGGAGTTCATGAAAACCTCAGTGACCAGGCAAGAAGCAAGTGATCGTCATAGCCAGTGTACCTCGAACGTCTGCTTCATATCCGCGTAGTTTTTCACGGCGGTGATCAGCTGCCAAGCCTTCATCCAGCGGAGCAGCAACATCAGCGGATACATCTACACACAGCACAACATCCAATAGTAAATGAGGACATGAGACTAAACACCACAGATACGTTATCACGAGCCACAAAACAAATTACGCACCAGCTCAACGACGACGACGCCTATCAGGACCACCACAGCAGCATGCCATACGACTCGACTCCATCCTGCAGCAGCGCCTGAGAAAGCGAAAGCGCAAATGGTAGCTGCTAGTAGAGCAACTCCAACTGACACGGATACGCTACTTGGGGCTTCGAAGAGAGCACTACTGCTGCTGCTGCTGCTTAAGATCCACCACCATCGCCGAACGGTCCGCTCATGAGCGGAGAGCTCATCGAGCTCTTCTCTATATATTCGACAATATCAACCAACACAGCTGTTAGACACAAATGGTCTAGGTTGTGTGGGTATCGGTAGCGCGATGTGATTGCGCGCACACAGTAGCTTCGTCATAATGTACCTGAGCGTGTCCGCATCCAGGAGCGGCAGATTGTCCACGAGCCAGAGTGCGGTGAGCTGCTCTGCCTGTGCTCGCATATTACCAACCCAATCGAAGAGAGAGCGTCTGCACTTGCGCCGTACTATAGCGGCACTCGATCCACGTAGCCGGTCATTCGTACCAGCGGGCGCTAATGGCGCTGAAGACGGTGGCTGCTCGCTCTGCAGCAGGTCAGCTAGCGATCTTCCGCCTGCTGCTGCGCCATCGATCTCTGCGCAAGGTATCCACACACAGTAGCCATACAGCACATCAGAGGACGCGCCATCACATCAGCTACATGGCGATGTCGTCAGAAGTGCCGTCAGAAGAGCCGTCAGACGCGCCATGTACCTGCCAGATAGCGTCCAAGCGGCGATTCGTCCGCCACGGCGAAGTCCATTTTGTTTGCCGATCGAAAAGCGACAGATTGATCCGAGTTGGCGTAAGAAAACGGGAAGCGCGGCGTAAGAAATCGCGAAGCTGGCGTAAACAATCGGAAAACTCGGACCAAATTACGAAGCCGACGAACACGACGACGAAGCAGGAAAGGCGACGAGCATGGAGACGCTGGAGCGACTCGAGCGCGTGGACCGCGAGCTGACGGAGAAGTGGCGCTTCATCTCCGTGGCGCTAGACGCGCGTGACGCCACAAGCAGCAAGCTCACGTTCTCCAGCGAGGAAGAGGAGTCGCTCGAAGAGAGCTTCAACGACGCGCTCGACGCGATCCAGAAGGCGCTGCGTGACGCCGAGGATTACATCGCGGAGCTCACGGACCCGACCGAGGTCGCGGAGACCAAGCGCAGCGTCAAGTTCTTCAGCGACCAGGCCAAGCGCCACGGCATCAACGTCCGCAAGGTATGTGGCTATGCTAGGTGCCGTTGCGTTACGCTATGCGTTGTGCGAGTGTGGGCTGAACATATTTAATTGGTTGTAGCTCCTCGTGGTGTACAACCAGCGCGCAAAGCTCGAGCGCCATGAGCAGGCGCGCTCAGGGCTCATGGGCAAGCGCACGCCCGCTAACGGCAGCAAGAAAGAGTGCGTTTATCATGCGCTAATGTGCTGTTATCTTGCACTCGCCATTCTAATTCTCCAGTGGTTGCTATCTGTTGTGTTTTCTCTCTCTCTCTCTCTCTCTCTCTCGATCGATAGCGCGTCGGGATCCGCATTGGACGAGACAGCGGCGCTCAAGCGCACGCGGCAGCTGATGTCACAGGAGATCGAGCGGGTGAGTTCGGTGCGCAGTATGCTGGAGGACGGGCGGCAGAGTCTACGCAGCTCCCACGAGGAGTTCGGCGGCGTCCAGGCGGAGATCGACCAGGTGCACAAGCGCCTCGTGGCACTGCAGGCACGTCACGTCGCGTCGCGTCCGTCCATCGTTGTTCTGACGGCTTTTGTGTGAGTTCTGACAGTTTCTGTGTGATTTCTTCTGCTCTTCTTGCAGTGGCAGGCGCGCCAGGACAAGATGTGGATCGCCGCGGGCATCGCGATCCTCGTGTCCACGGTGCTGTACATTGTCCACGAACGCACCGGACTGCTCATCATTTAAACGTGCGTGCTGGCAAGGTCGAGCCATGTAGCCCCATCGACGCTCATCCACACCACAGCGAGTCTTTTTGTCACGAAGCAACACAAGTTTCCCGTATTTCTCGCTTTAACATACGTGAATTATTAGGGGGAAAAAAAGGTATCCGAAAAGGGCTTACACGTTCAGGGTCTTCTCGTACTCCTCGATGGACTTGAAGAGCTCCGAGAAGTTGCCCTTGCCGAAGCCGCCGCAGCCGGCGGCCTGCTCGAGGCGACCCGAGATGTCGACCATGCAGCCGACGCGCTCGATGATCTCGAAGAACACGGTCGGGCGGTCACCCAGCGGCTTGGTGAAGATCTGGAGCAGGATGCCCTGGTCGTCCTTGTCCACCAAGAGACCGAGCTCTTCGATCTGCTTGTACTGCTTGGCGCTCAGGCTGTCACCGATGCGCGCTGGCAGGCGCTCGTAGTAACCCTTGTCCGGGCGTGGCATGAACTCGAAGCCGCCGAGGTAGCTGCGCTTCCGCATCTCCGCCAACGTCTTGAAGATGTCGCTGGTCTTGAGGGCCATGTGCTGCAGACCTGGGCCGACGTTCTGCTCCAAGTACGTCTGGATCTGGCTCTTGCGCTTCGTGCCGAACGTCGGCTCGTTCACCGGGATGAGCACCATCTCATTGTTGCTCGAGAGCACCATGCTGTTGAGTCCCGAGTCGACGGTGCCGACGTCTTCGGCTGTGAACTCCGAGAACTCGTGGAAGCCCGTGAAGCTCATGACGTACTCCACGGCCTCGATCAGGCTCGGCACGTTGCCGACGCAGTGGTCGAAACGCTCGATGCCGATGCTGAGCTGTAGAGTTCAATAGAGCATCAGAGAGCAATTAGTACCATGGCCCAATAACCAGCTATAGCAAGGTACTGCACGTTACGTACGTCTGGGCCGCTCTCCACAGCTTCGTAGCCAGGCGCGAACGGGCCGTCGTACTCACCGCTGACCCATCGGATCACGACGTCGCCGTACAGCTTGACCTCGGAGAACACGAGGGACTTGCCCGTGTCCTTGTCAGTCAGCGTCTTCGGCTCCTGGACGCCCACGGCACCGTTCTTCACGGACACGTGGTAGGCCTCCGAGGCGTCGCCGACCTTGATGCCGAGCGCGCGCGCCGCCATGCCGTGCTTCTGCGTGAACTTGTGCGCGAATTCCTGTCGGTTAAAGAGACGCAGAGCAATCGGACGGTCAGCATCGCCATTAAGAACAGCAACAAAGCACAGAGCATTACAAGCACACAAAGACGCACCATGTCGAAGCCTGGGAGCGGGAACTTGGAGTCGTCGGCCTTGTCGGTCTCGAGCGCGTACGGCGCCGTGAAGACGATCTTGACCTCGCCGCTCTGCACGACGTAGCTCGCAGCCTCGTGGTTGCCCGTGCTCTGGTCGGACTTGCCGATGAGGTTGAGCCCGAGCCCCCACTGGAAGCGCTTGGACGTGTTCGTCGCGTCGCCGCAGTAGAACTCGACGTGGTGGAACTTCTGGACGTCGAACCTGTCGCTCATGGGGTTGTGGCGCACGAAGTTCTTGAAGCCCACGAGCTTGACGCGCTTGCTGGGCGACGTCGCCGCCTTCTTCGGGCTCTCGGCGCGCTTGTTCGGGGACGACGACATGCTAACGATGAGCTGTTGTTAATGCGCTGCTGCTTGCTTGTGTGGGGATTGGATCGGAATCGCGAATGAGGAGCATGAGGACGAACCACCAGGATAGGATGGCCATGAGCTCACGATGGAAACGAAAGGGTGTGTTGGTGGGGGTGATTGTGCGAGTTTGTGTTGAACTTCAAGGAACGAGGGGCGTGGGCGGAGGCTAGCATACGATTCTCAAGTGTGGAGGGCGTGGGCGTGGAGGAAGGTTCAAGTGTTTTTTTGGTGGTTTGCTTCGATGCGAAGTGAAGCCAAAAAGTAAACGAACTGATGGGAAGACCGTCCGATTGGCCAGAATTGTGTGTCCGAAGTGCGGCAAGAGAAAGGGCGCGGCAAGTCCTTTCGAATGGAGTGCAAAGGATTGATGGACTGGAAAAGCTTCAGCACTGTATCGATGATCTATTTTGATGAAGGGTTTCCTGAGCTGGGAGAGCTCAGTTAAGATAAAAAGGTGTGCAAACCAAGCCAGAATTGAAGACCCAAACTCGTTGAAGACCAAAACACGATGGCCAACACGCAACTCGCGTGAAGACCACGTCCCGGTCGTCAACACTTTCACAGCCACAACGTTGCTCATGCTCAAAAGCAAGGTGATCGGAATGGCTGGCTGGTGGCGAAAATGGTCCAGTATGGACTTCTGAGCTCTTCTCAGCGCAGCTCCCTCCGACAGCAAACACAAAAGGGAATGCGAAAGACCCGCCGCACGCACTCGTCTTCGACGATCTCAATGAAGAGCGCTCTGCTCTCTTTTGTATCCATCCATTCGTCAGCTTTTCTGGCGGGATGGATACATTTCCAAGCAAAGCAAAAAGGTTCAGCACGGCGCCCATTGCGATCTTTTCCACCAAAGCCCGCTCGTTGAGCTCCTGCCAAGAGATTCAAATCCAACGGCTTCTGGACAGGAACACACACAGACGAAATGCGCTTCGAGATGCTTGCCCGCCATTTTCAGCGTCACAGTGTATGTGTGCTTGCTCTGCCGACCAACTAAGCATCGACAAACACATCAAGGACATGCAAGAAAAAAACCACACACAAACACAAACAAATACAAGAGAGAAAAAGCTCCTCGGCTGTTCACCACAACACACAGAAAGTAAACCCCACGCGACCGATAGGCGGACGGACGCAGCTTTGTCGAGCCTTCCACCTGCTCACCATGCCTCGCTAGAGCTCGCTTCTATCAACAGTACGATCCTATTGATGTCGCGCTTCCGCCTTCTTCTTTGCACGCAGCTCGTCGTCCTGCTCTCTCCCTCGCTTTCTCCGTCCTCTTCTCTCTCTTCGTCATCTTCACCATCACTGAGTCGACTGCTCTCTCTCTCTCTCTCTCTCTCCATCGAGCGACCACAAGTTCCATTGCTCATGGCCGTCTGCTCGGAAACGAAATCCTCTCTCCATCATCCGCTTTCGTCTTCTCTCGTCACCTTCTCTCGTGTGCTTCTCTCGCTTGGTCTTCTCCGTCTCGACAAAAAATAAAAAAACAACAACACCTGCCTGGCGCATGGTCCAGGAAGGAAGACGCAGACGGCGGGCGTCAGCAGATCACCACACCACACGCCGGACTCTCTCTCTCCAGCACGCCGTCGCTCTTCCCCTCTCTTCTTCTTCACTCTCCCCTCGTTCTCATTCGGCTTCTCTTCACTGGATCTCCCTCCGCTTCTTCACCCGCATCCTTGAAAAACGCCAGTCTTCTCCAGGCGTCTCTTCCGCTAATAGTCACCTTTATACAACTTGAGCTCTGCGCTGGAGATTGAGTATCCACACAAAGCTTAACTTGTGGTCGCGAACACCTGCGCACGCGCGAAGACGCTCGGGTCGATCTTGGAGCGCAGCGGCGGGATCGAGAACACGCTGTTGCTGCTGTGGCCGTTGTGGCCAGCCGGCATGTTGAGCGGCGGCAGGCGGAACTGCTGGTGTTGCTGCATGCGGCCGGCGATGCGGTCCTCGTCGTCCGAGCAGTCGGTCATCTGGCTGCTGCACGTGGCTAGCGAGCGCAGGTCCACGCGGCTCTGCGCGCTCATGTAGCTCAGGCCCGTGATCGCGCTCAGCGCCTTGCCGTCCACGCCGCGCAGCGGACTCAGCTTGATCTCGGTCTTGCGCGTGCACCACTCTCTGCTCGGACGCCAGTCGCTGCTGCCCATCTTCTGCATCTTGTGGTGATGGCTCTCGTTGTTCTCGTCACAGGCGGCCGGGTCGCTCATCTCGTAGTCAAACTGCTTCTTCATGTGGCGGTTCATGTCGACGTCGGGCGAGTGCGGCGGCTCCTGCTTCATCACCTCGAAAGACGCGAGCTCGGCCAGCTTGAAGAGCTCGCTGCGGCACTCGCCGCCGTTCATGTCGCGCTCGCTCACGCCGGCGCCGTAGCGGATGGACGAGAGCGACCGCACGGGGCTGCTGTCGGTGCTGCGGCCGTCGTACGAGTAGTGGCTGCCCATGTCGTCCCCCGAGACGTACTCGATGGCCTTGAAGAGGTTCTCCTTGGCCGCGCACTCGTGCTCGTCGCAGTCGCTGCTGCCGGCGACACTCGCGGCGCTGGTGTCCGCGACCTGCTTGCGGCCCTTGTGGCGCAGGCCGCGGCGCCAGCGGCTGATCTTCTGGCGGTACTTCTGCGCGTGCGTCATGGTCTGGCGCGTGGTCTTGGAGCCGATGAAGGACGCGATGACCTTCCACGGGCCCGACGGGTACTTCTCCATGGCCTCGAGGAAGCGCTCGTGCTCCTCCTGCGTCCACATCTTGAGCGGCTGCGCCTGCTTGGACGAGTACACGGTCGTGCCGGCCTTGGCCTCGGTCGGCTTGATACGAATCAGCTTCCCCTCCGCGGAGGTCATCTCGAACAGTTCCTTGCGGACGTTGGCTGAAATCGTCATCTTCGCTCGTAGCTATCGCTGGTTAATTCAACAGCATGGAACGAAGAAATTGCTTTATTGCGCGAGGTGTTGCTGCTGTTGGCAAGCAAAGCAAGCGCGCAAGGCAAGATGCAAATGCAATTCGCACTTTAGCGGAGGAGGAAGGAAGGAAGGAAGGATGGATGGATCACCACCCAGGGCGGGAGATGGGGCTGCCTGGCGTCTGGCGTGAGTGGATACGGTTGCCTCTCGCGAATAGACACGCGTTCGCACCCGTAAAGCCGCGCTTGCGAGTGGGTAATTCCGAGGATTTGCCAGGAAGTAGCCACCCACAATAGCCTATTCGAGCTGGCAAATCGCAGCTTGGCCGAGGGAAATCCGTCGCGGGGTCGTCAAACTGGCCATTTTGGCTGCGTGTTGCACACGGCGCCGCTTGCATCGTTGTTGAGGCGAGAGGCACAGTTCACGGTTTACGCCAAGTTGTTGTTTGGAGGAAGTCAGTCCCGATGGCTTTCTTTCAGCAGCGCTTGTGTGTATGTGTGTGTGTGTGTTTCAATCGGGCCGCAGATCTTGAGTCCACCGCTTGACGCGCATGAGCGGTCGCGTGAGTATTATTTCGAGCCAAAAATAGCGGAACGAGTGGTGTGTGTGTGGATGGCTTCGTTTTTGCCTGTGTGCTTGCGCAGCTTGTTGTTTTGGGTCGCTGTCGTAGCTTTGGGGTCCACTCAAATGGGAGCTTGAAGATGGGAGGGTGATTCCACCCGCTTCCGAATGGGTTGATCGCAACCTTTTCACTTGGGGTTTGTATGTCGCGGCAAGAGTCCAGTGCGGGGTGAGAAAAATAGATGAAAGCGCGGACACAAAAGGGCTGACCGACAGAGAGCGACCCGAAAACCGGTCCGCCCCTGTCACCGTAATGGATGCACAAACGCGCACGCCAGTTCTTCCAGTTTGGCTTGTGGTGCAGAGGCGAGCCCCGCACGAGCTTTCTCGTTGGCTTTGCTTTCCTTGTTGTTGTTGTTGTTGCACACTGCTTGTTTGCTGCGCGACGAGCGAGCGAGCGAGCGCATGAGGCACGGCCAACGGAGCTTCAAGCCCGGGGTGTGACAACACCTCGGAGGCCCACGATGGCGGGTTTCTTTTTCCGAGCGAGACGACGATCGCCCGGCCCGTTCCCAGATCGATCGATCGCGCTGTGAGAAAAGAGAGCGCCGGCGAAATCGAACATGATCACACGCGTCCAAAGCGTGTGTGTGGTTCCAGACGCAAGGCGAAAAGAACACAACCGTCTGGCGCGTTGAGCGCACCTGCGCCGCGTCCGTTGCTTGTTGGGACGCTGCGCTTGTCCGTTTGTTTGGCTGGCGAGCTCGCAACGTTGGCAGGTGCTCGATCAAAAGCAGCTGGACACAGATTCCGCTCGTTTGCAGCGAGCGGATCCGCTCGGGCCAGCTGGACACCAGCCTGCTGCGAACCCTGGTGTGGGTCACATGGACGCATGCCTGCTTGTCCACAACGGCTGCGGCACGGTCCGAACGGATGGATACACTCGGAGCCGAGCCAAAGACAGAGTCAGCGCACAATCCAAGACGGATGCGTTCGCAGCCAGGCAGAGGAGGCTGTTCGCGCCAGGCAAAGCATGTTGACCACGGCTCCACAAACGCCGAGCCCACGTGGTGCGCGAAGTGATGGCCATGGTTTTTCGGCTGGGATATTCGCTGGTGGTGACCACGAGTTTGGCTGCATGTCAGCCTTCGTGGGTACGGTGCGATCACCCCCCCCGCGGTCCCATCGTGAAACGCCGTCAAGCGCCTGACAAAGGGTTGACAGGCAAAGTCGAGGAGGGCAGACAGGTCCGACAAAAGATGCCCTAATCGCGAAAAGGAGATGGGTGCAGAGCAATCAGTCACAGCACACATCGTCGTCGTGGTGGTGACCGAAGGCAGTGCACCTCGCTTTAGCGGCAGCCGCTCGTCGACGTACGCGCGAGTGATGGTCGTCTTCTACTTCTTCCCTGCAAGTCCAGCTTTCTGGGTTCAAATCGTCCCCGGCTTGACGCACACGGCTTCAAAACGATTCACAGCATGCAGCCACTATCCGTGATGGGAGCAGCGATTGACTTGTCTTTTCTCTCTTTTGGATACAAATGACTGACTGCCTGACGCCCGAGGATCCGCACGAGCAGCACAGCTATCCGAGCTGTCTCTTTGGCGATACCATTTGCATTATTTTTCTCGCATCCTTGTCTGTGTCTGTGTGCGTGACTGTGTGGGTGTCTGTGTCTGTGTGTGCCTCTGTGTGGGGTGCGTCTCAAATATTGTGCGACTGCTGCTCGAGTTTCTCAACTCGTTCTTCTCGCATCACGTGGTGGATGGCTGCTAAAAATCCAAAAGCCAACTCAGATTGTCGTGCGAAAATTATCGGTGCGATCGATCCATTTGGATGGATAGCTGCCGCGCAGATGGATTGATCGCGCGGACTGCAGCGAGCGAGCGAGAGAGCCAGCCAGCGGCAGTCCGCTGTGCGTGCTCGGCTCGGCTGAACAACAGGCAGAAAACACGCATTTCCCCCCCCCACTTTTTTCGGGACAGACAGGGCTGCCATTGGATCAAAAAGGGAGCTGCCGCGCGTTTTCCGCCAATGGGCGGCGCACGCGTGGAGATCGCTCTTCGCACGCACGACCGTCTCCCGGAAATCCATCCTCGCATACTGGGCGCGAGTCAAAAAGGGCACCTGGGTACAGATCTTGCAAGATGGATACAAACCCGTTTCGCACTTGCTCTTTGTATGGGATAAGTTTTGCTGGGCTGTTCTCCTCGTTTCTCTGGCTTTTGGGAGGATTACTCGCACGGCGCTGGTTGCTGGGTTGAGAGGACGAGAGAGGAAGGGTACAGAAACCAGATTTGGTCCGGTTGACTTGGCGTTTGTATGCGCGTTTACCATCCAGTTGCGTTGGGCCAGCCGCAGCAACCCATCCCCCGTCCAACAATCCACGAACGTCCTGTCGCGAGTGTCACACTCCAGCCACTCTCGTCGCGCTCTCTCTCTCTCGTCTCGAAGGATCGATCGTCCGCAGTCCGTTGGCCGACGCCGGCCCGCCCACACCCACACACAAATTCACTTTCGGTCTGCACCCACCATTGTTCCTTTTGCAGCCAGATCCGCAGGTGACTCATTCAACACAACCAGAACCACCAGCACCAGCACGCTCAATCACACACCCACACCCACCCACACACAATGACCATCTCGCGCACCGTGTACAACCAGCTCTTCGAGCACTCGGACGCGACGGCCCCGGAGCACGTGATCCGCCTGCGGCCGACCGAGGCCAAGGCCGGCGCGGTCGTGGTCTCGGCCAAGAACAAGATCCAGATGTGGACGCAGGAGGAGCACGAGCGCTTCCTGGTCGCGCTCGAGATGTTCCCGGCCGGCCCGTGGAAGAAGGTGGCCGACTACATTGGCACGAAGACCCCGCGTCAGACCATGACCCACGCGCAGAAGTACCGCCAGAAGATCTCGCGCCGCCAGCGCGGTCTGCGCAACCAGAAGAAGAGCGTCGGATCGTCGGCGCCCAACTCGCCCAAGCAGCCGTCACACATGGCGGTGGACACGCAGGCGGACTACAAGCACGCGCCGTTGCCCATCCACTCTCCCTACGGCGTCGCGGACGTGTATGTCAAGAGCGAGGACAAGGGCGTGGGCTACAGCAATCCTTGTGCCAACGCGGGTGTGGACCAGAGCGCCGGCCGCCTGGACATGCTCGCGCGCGCCATGCAGATGCAGAGCGAGGCCAAGAGCAGCGCTGGATATGGATACCCACAGCAGCAGCAGGTTCAGCAGCAGCAGCCGCTGGAGATGACCGCGAACTCCCAGGAAGGGTCGTTCATCATGCCGTCTCGCGCGCTGTCGCCGGTGCCCATGGCCGCGCCCGTCGCCGTGGCCACCAGTCCGAGCAGCTCGTCGCTGCCGTCCTTGGCCCAGATCCTGAACCTGCGCGGCAGCACCGGCGCACAAGCGGCGTCGGGAGCGCGTCCAGGCTGCAGCTGCAACTGCTCGTGCTCGCCGAGCTCCAAGGGCAGCAACAGCAACGCCACTTCCCAGAGTGGCTGCCAGCCGCAGTCGTTGTCATCGTCCCCTCTCAAGTGAGTGTATCAGGCGTCAGCAAGTGTGCTCGTACTAGTCTAGGATAGTGTCATCTGCCGCCGTGTCCGAAGAGCTCGGAGCCCGCGTCGGCCCCCGCCAGTTAGAAGAGAGAGAGAGAGAGAGCCAAAGAAAGCGAGGCGCAGTTTTACTGGTGACGCCTGCCGCTGTATCTAACCACCATTATCATTATTGAAAAGTTCACCCCGAGCCCTTCGTGTTGGCCCCCGTCGATCATTTCGTCGCTCAGCGCGAGCTGTGGAGCATTCGTGTGCTTGCTTGTGTTGCCCGCCAGCCTTTTTGTCGAGCCGTTCGTGCGTGCGTGCGTCTGCGAGTTGATCGTTGATGGCCTTCGACTTGTTCGATTCGAATGCATGGACGGATTCCACTCTGGGTTCTTCAGACACCCGAGTGGTGGGTACACAATCAGAATGAGTGGCAGTTTGTGTGGCGGACGGGATGCTCGAGTGTACCCACAAACAACCGCGCCGTATTTTTATCCGAAACACCAAAACCCACCTCACATCCACACTGATATTGATTGGATGAGTGCATTCCCGCTGCTTGCCAGACGAGTGTGGACACCTTCGCCAAGGCCGCAGCACGGTGCGCCCTGCTTGGCGATAATGGAGGAAGCGGCAGGCGTTCAACATTGGGTGCTCAAGTCGACGATGGGCTCACTTTTGTGTATTCTGAATAGCTGCTGGATGTGCTCGGCGTGTCAACCATTTTGACTCGCTGAGTGGCGTCGCAAGGCACCCAGCAGGACTGTGGACGGAAAGCAGGTGGCGGCGCCGCTCACCTGCTCGCCTTCCAAACGACAATCTGTTCTTCTCTCCCAGGGATTGCGGGCGACTGGCCAGTTGCGCGAGAGTTCGCTCAAGTTTTGCTTCAGACGACCGCAGCGCCACTGTCTCCGTCCCGTGAGCTCCCGCGCACCACGTGGGCGGGAGGAGCGGCGCTCGGCGGAGCTCCATCGCGGGTTCTCTCTTCTCGATGGCGCGCGACTTGCGCCAAAACACCCGTCTGGGAAACTGCATGAAGCCTCTGTTTTCTTCTCAGATCGCAGCGAGATGTTCCCAAAAGGGAGCTTCTGACAGCACCCAAAGCCGGCTGTTTTGGTCCAATTCGCGACGTTTTGCTCCACTTGCTTTGCGGAAAGTGGGTTTGGTACAGTCCGCCAGAAAGGGATCGGGTTGTGTATTCAACTGGCTCGCTCACGGAATCGGGTTTATCGGGTTGTGTATTTCCAAAGTGGGTTACAAAAATGTACAAATCGGCTCGGCTGCATACTGAAACCCAGCTGTTTTCACGAGCGTGTTTATTTTGGACTCGGTCCGTCATTGCCAATCGAATCGCTCAAAAGCGTGACGCAGCAGCACATGGCGGTTTGATTGGCGACTCCTAATCGGTGTAGGATGGTAAAGTGTATACGATTTCAAGCCTATTTCACTCTCTGTACTCGCGTACCTCTACGAGGTGGTAGAACATTCCCACGGTACTCGCGAACATGTGAATCCCTCGTCCGTGACATATACTGCAGAAGAGTGTTTGTTTCGCCTCGCATGCTCGCCTGGTCAACCACGACGCGAGCTTCGAGCTTCGAGCTTCGTGGGACGTGTCATGTTTGGAGACAGGAGGGAGGGAGAGCAGTGGAGGTAGATCGACTGGATCGGCGCTGCTGGTGGGCCCGTAGCATGCTAGACTGAGTTGCGACCGCAACGAATCCGAGTATTCGCAGTGTGTAGTAGCACTGAGCAAGGCCGATCCGACCCGACGGAGCAGATCTCACACCATGCTATGACGTGACTGCGAGTCCAATAGCGTGGTTGGCGACGCCGGTTGCTCCGGGGTCTATATAGAGCGAGAGAGATAGGCTCGTCGCCCTTCATACGTACCGGGAGGCAGATTGCAAGAGCTCTTTCGCATTCAAGAAGAAGGAGAGAATACCTTCGCTGTCACTCCCAGGCACGCCGGCGAGTGAAAGTCCTAGATACCATTCCGACGGACTTCTCGAACAATCCTTCGGCAGCTGGGATGCCGCGCGTTGCTGCCGTGACCCAGCGAGGACCTCCAGCCACGGATTCACCTGTGGGTTGGTTCCTCCAACCAGCAGCAGCGCTGTCTTTTGGCCCCGTCCTCGAACCCCACTTGATGTATCTATGTTTTCTTCTTATATATACTCTTATGCGCCTTTGTACAGCAGCTGATTTTCTAGCAGCCTTTGGTCAATTGTGTTATGTAAATCTCGTCTTTGCTTTCTCATGTGTCGGCTGTTGTCGCCTCGCTCAGCCGTGAAGGGGTCTGGTTTACCTGTAGCTCCTCATTTGGTAATTCGGTCTCACCAGCCGCACTCGGCGAGTATCCGACTGATCTCCATCTCGTCCTCGAGCGACGCGTCGAAGTCGTCCGAGAAGAGCAGCGGCTCGTAGTCCTCGAGCAGGAACTGCGCAAAGTCGTCGTCGCTCTCGAAGAGCGTCGCGCTCACGGGCGCCGCGTCTAGCACGAACTCGCGGTGCTCCTGCATCACCATCTGCGGAGTCGTGAGCGCCGACCAGGGCAAGATGGGGACATACTGGTGCGATATGGTACCGTTGTTGGGCACAGCGTTGTATGGCGGAGGTGAGGCTGGCATTGCTGTGAACTGGTTGTGGAGCTGTGGTGGGGATTGCGGCTGCGAGTGGTCCTCCTCAGATTGCTTGCTGGTCGTCTTGAGTCCTCGCTTGCGGCGCGCGATCTTCTGGCGGTACTTCTGCGCGTGGGTCATGGTCTGACGCGGTGTCTTCGTGCCCACGTAGTTGGCGATCACCTTCCACGGGCCCGACGGAAAGAGCTCCATGGCTTCCAGGAACCGGTTGTGCTCGTCGTCGGTCCACGAGAGCCCCCAGCTGGAGTTCGAGCCGTTTGGTGCTGTTGGTTGGCTGGATGAGGGCGACGAGGACCGACCGGCGCGGCCCTGGTGCGGCGCGATGCGGATCAGTCGCTCCTGGTGCTGCTCCCTCTCAAAGAACTCGCTCTGGACGCGGCTCGTGATCGTCATGACGGCTTGCTGGTGGTTGCTGGTGTTATTCGAAGTGCTTCGGACTGAGCTCTTGGTCTTTGGTGGTCGTCGGTTGATGTGAGGACCTGTTGGTAAATCTGGTAATGAGGTGGCTGCTGGCGCGCACACTCTCTCCGAAGATACACCCAAGTCACTTCGCTCGCGCGTCTCGCCTTTGTGAGCTAACGAGGAGAGCTCCACGGCAGTCCCACCCAAATGCGAATGAGAGGATCACATCAAGCAGTGATTTGAAGGCCACCTCACGCTTGCGAGAGTGATTCTGGCGACCTGCCCAGCAGTTCAGCACAATGGCTCTGGCGCCTGCATGCTCTACATATCCACTACTATCTCCCTCCACAACAACAGCCCTCTATCGCATTTGCTGTCGACATGTCACCAAAGGACGCGACGTTCTTGCATGGGTTAACTTGGGTTGACTTGGCGAGCTTTGAGGTTGTGAGTGACGGTCTCTGAATGTTGGTTTATACCGTGAGTTGAAGCCATCCGCCCGCAATGATGATCTGACCGGTTCGATCGGCAGGAGCACCTTGCTGAGCGTGCGATGAGCTCGATAATACCACCGCGAGAGTGAGCAGCGCACTCGCCCACTTAGCCGCTATACTCGCACTGCATGATAGCATATACGCATCCCTCTAGCGGCCGAAGAAGCGGAGGCAGCTTTGCTCTGGAAGCCTTCCGAATGCACAGGTGAGTCCGCCATGCGCTGGCTGACGTACGCAGCTCGACAATACACGTCAGTAGATACGAATATTTAGTGAAAAAATGGTCCTGCTGTTGTGTGGTGCGCTGGCTGGCGTTTGAGACGCGAGAGCCATTCACTCTCGCGCCGCTGCTAAATGTCCATACGCTATTTGCGTGTGACAACCAGCCGTGGCTTCAGAAAGTGTATCCGTGGGATTCATTCGTTTGTTCTTTTCAACCCGCGTTAGTTACGACAACGAACCTGGTCATCCAATATTGTGAGAGCGTGATGGGAAAAGAGTGCAGTGGCCCCGCTGGGTGCGATCCTCCCCACTCAACGCGCTCTCGGACACCGGCGAGCGAGCGAAATCACAGCACGGCGCCTCTTTTCGTCGACCTCTGGACGGAGATGAACACGCACGCGCGTTCTCCTCACGTTCGTTGCGGTGGGTGGAGACCTTTCTCTCGGAGTACGTGGTGCCGACGAGCGCTTACGCCGCATGCGCTGTGCTGACGCCACGGGTACCCTTTCTTGTTGAGGAGCTCCGATGATCTTGAGGTGGAGAGCTGAAGCGAACATCATTCACATCCTGCAGAAGGAGGCGAGGACGCTGCTGGCTCTTGGCGTCTCGAGTCTCAAACGACAGCGAGGCAAATCGAGATTCTTCTCGAACGAGCCAAGGCATTCGGGGTTTTGCTCTGTGGACAAGAGCCACCGGCTCCGTGGAGTGGCCTAAATAGCTCTGCGAGAAACACAACAGCTGAAGAAAGCATTGGACACTCTTGCTCGTAAATGGCTCAGCAATATCGAATTGGTTGCTAAAGAACCAGCCCTGGACGCGGCTCGTGATGCGGAGGAGCTATTACTACTTCCTTCCAAACGACTCGGCTCAGCAGTTCAGCAGCGCACACGCAAGCATATCCACTATCTCAACTCTCAATTGGCGCTCGCTGAAACAAATCGTATCGCTTTGGGGACTTGATCTCGAATGGACGTGGTCACCAAACGACGACGCGCTCTTCTTCCATGGGTAAACTTTGATTCGGTTCTGAATGATGGTCTCTGCATGCTGGGACCACGATATGATTTTGAAGCCATCCGCTTGTGATTTGACGACCTCACTTGTGCGCGCTCGATAACGCCACCAAGAGAGCTGCACGCGTCCACTCCGCTGCTGCTCTGTCGTGCTACTGCGTACTAGCGCTGACAGACACCATATGCGCATTCTTCGACAGTAGCGGCCATACAGCCCAAAGCCAAGGCGGCCGTCCAGCCTCCAGGATGCACCCTCCTTTCTTGAGTCCGCCCATTTGCTGACTGACGTACGCAGCTCACTTACCACAGCTGCACACGAACAACAATATTGAGTGGAATCTTTCTGCTGCTGTTGTTGCGTGGGTGTTTGACACGAGAGAGAGAGAGTGACTCTCGCTCGTTTTTGGATATATTTGTGTGTGACAAGCTTCAACAAGTGTATCCGTGGGATTCGATTCTCAAGTGTGCACCGATTGGTTTCCCTTTTCAACCCGCGTTGCGACACCGAGCCTGGTCATCCAATACCCCGCGTACGATGAGAAGGAGGAGGCAGGCGACTCCGGTGGTTGGGTGCGACCCCATCTCAAGGCCACCAGCGAACGAATAAACGGACGAATAAAGGGATGAGCCTGATCATGATGTCACGCCACGACGCCATTCGTCGACCTCTGGACGGAGACGAACGCGCGCGTTCTCCTCAGGTACAGGAAGTAGAGCGCCGCGTTGCTCTCGCCCGTAGCACGACTGCACCTTGCGACTCCATCCGTACTGGTTCGCCTAACGTGAAGCCGATAGTTCGCGCTGCACACGAGCAGTCTGATGCGCAACGCCGTTATTAGCCCGTTGGTGTGGGGTGCTGGTATTGGAGTTGTGTTTTTGTTCACACATGAGGTTCACTTCTGTGGTGCAAGCAACATGGCCGTCCAGTCTTCACACCGTCAGTGCAATTTCTGTGCATGACCTTCTTCAGACAGTGCATCTGCTGACGAGCTCCGGCGAACATCTCACATGCTGCAGAAGGTGACGCGGACGCTGGCTGACCTTGACGTTGCATGCTGGTTGGCGTCTCGAACGAAAGCACATCGAGACTCTTCTCAATTGAAGCAGGGCATTCAGATCTGGCGTTGCTCATGAGCCCAAGGCTCCGTTATATGAAAACGCTGATGTTCATGACGTGCGACAGCGTGAGGCAGTAGACACTCGCTCGTACATGGCTCAAAAACTGCATTGACTCTAATTTATATAGGGAGGGGATTCGCTTTCCCGTGCATGCATGCTACTGCAGCTCTATTCTAATGGAGGGGGCTCGGTGCTTTTCGACCGCTAATATCTTAAAACAAACACTACAAGACAATAACAAAACGATGATCGATCGATCGATCTGCGCTTCACAGGCGGAAGTCGACCGAGGCCGCGTACTCGCCACCCGACTGGTGGTGCTGATGGTACTGCGGCTGGTGCTGCTGCTGCAGCGAGGCGCCATTGCCGACGGTCCCCAGCGCAAAGTGCGGCGGGGACGAGTAGAGCGCGAAGATGCCCGCGTGGTCAGAGGCCAGCGGCTGCTTGGACTCGTACGACGATGACGATGCGGACGACGTCATGGTCATGTCGGCGAACTCGCTGTAGTAAGTCGCCTCGTACTCGGGGCGCGGGGACGTCGTGAAGATCGCCACGTGCTCGAGCACGGGCTCGATGTCCGAGAGCAGGTGGTCGAGGTACGCGTCGTTGTCGCACGCGACATCATCGGGTGAGTGAGAAGACGACGAGGCTGACGATGACATCTCGAAGAACGACTTGACCGGCGCGTGCTCAGCATGCTCGTTGTGCTGGTGGCTGTTGTACTCGAACTGCTGCTGCTGCTGCGTCTCGTGCTTCATGTCGACGGCTGCTGCGCTCTGCTTGTGCTGGTCCTCTTCGTCCACCGCGCACAACGCGCCGTCGTCCATTTCCTCGATCTCTTCCTCGTACTCGTTTAAATCGGAGCGCGGGCTGCTGGCGCCCGAGGAACACGAATTCGAGTTGGAGGCGTCGTTGCGCACGCGGCGCTTCCAGCGGTTGAGCTTCTGGCGCAGCTTCTGCGCGTGGGTCATCGCCTGGCGCGTGGACTTGGAGCCGACGTAGGCCGCGATGGCCGTCCAGGGTCCCTGCGGGAACCGGTGGATCGCCTCCCAGAAGCGGCGCTGCTCGGCCGCGGACCACGCGTGCTCGCCCGGCTTGGTGACCGTGAACTGCGTCGGCACGAGCTTGGCCTGGTGGAGCTCGACCATGACCTTGGGGGAGATCATCGCTGCTGTGCTTGCTGTTGTGCTGCGTGGTTGTCCGTGGCTGGCTGCGTGGCTGCGTGGCCGAGCGGGAATTGACAAGTGAGTAGGAGGACAGGCCCCATATCTTCCTCCGTGTCTGCGCGGGTGGAGGCGTCCAGCCATTCATGCGGCCAGCGAGGGCGGCGCCCAAGAGACAGACAGGAATAGTGGTTTTGGCCCCTCACGCTCGTGGCGCTTTTCTCAGGTGGGGGAAGCATCGCAGACACAAACACCGTGGCGGTTGCTCGAACCGACCTCCCTCGACACGACGAAGACTGAGTGAGTGAGTGAGTGAGTGAGTGAGTGAGTGAGCTCTTCGAAAAAAGGGGGGAATATCCACTGGCGGTACAGCGTACCGCTTACGCCGGCACACTCAAGCAGATGTGCCGGTTGAAGCGGCACACATGGCGACAACGCGACGGCTTGACACGCACTCTGTCAGCGGGTTTGTGGCGGTCACTTGACGCACTCAATGAAGAGAAAGCCGCCTCTGACTTTATTCCTTCTGGCAGCCGCCGTGTTGACCGTGTAGTTTGGATTGCACACACAGGAAAGGAATCAATCAAGAGCGCACGCTGGCCCCAAGCTCCTCTCTCTCTCTCTCTCTCTCAGCTCCGGAGGTCCAGCCAGAAGAGCTGCTCGCTCGATTTGACCGACTGCTGAACTGCCATCGGCCGCTGGCTGGCTGCTGGTGGCTGCGTTGCGAGAATGACTGACTGACAGGCGGTTTGCTTGCTTGTCACGCAACGCAACGCACCGCCCCCGTCACATGCGACGCGCCGCACTGCACGGCCTCTTGACAAGAGAGATGGCTTGAATAGCTACAGCTGTGTACAGTACGCGGCGGCGAAACACGAACAAACAGACGACTGGAGTGATTGGCTCGCAGCAGCAGGACGAGCAGCAACACGGTAAACGTGGCACGTGACTGCTGGCCATTCCACTTTCGACTAAGCCGGCCGTTTAACTGGTCTCACGCGACAAGGACAGCGCCATGCAACTTCGTTCAGCAGACAACAGAGCAGCAGGAGCACTTGACCGACGAGCTCTATTTATTGCGCGCGCTGCACACAGGACCTTCTTCTGCCTTCGCCACTAGATCGATCCCAACGTGCGCGGCACGCGAGCTCTTCTCCGCTCGCTGCATCAATCAAGCGCGCTTGCCGAGTGCGTCGAAAGCGAGAGTGAGCAAGCGCGTGACGAGGGCGGCATATCCATCCACGCAGGTGAGTGCTCCTCCTTCCGGCCAACTCGCCTCCATTCAATCCAGTGGGGCTCCTCCGATCCATTTCCTTCGCGCGCACGCACCACTCCGTGTGTATCAAGTCCCATCGCGTGAAGAAGGTCCCTTCACGCGCACCTGCCTGCATTGATACGGTTCCTGTCTTTTCACTGGAAAAAAAGAGAGAGAAAGAGACAGACACGCGCCAAGCACGTCAACCAGGCAACCACATTCCACAAACAGCCATCCATCCAATCGAGCTGACTCGTGTGCGACAAGGCGGCATGTCTCGCTGCCGGCTCTTTTTGCCGTGAAAGCAAGCTAAACTTTTGCTGTCTGTTTGGCGCCTGTGCCCACAAACGCGAAACACGAAAAGGTCGCTTTTTTTATGCTGAGCTGCTTTGCTTCGCGTCGTCGTCAGGAGCCGTCGCGTTGGTGCTGCGGGAGTTGGCCTCGAGCGCCGCGTCGGTGTTGCCCGTGGCCCAGACGGTCGGTGACACCCCCACTCATTGGCGACGAGCGGCGCAATGCCGCGCACGGTGATCTTCGGCGTTGGCAGCACCTGCTCCTCGCGGCTCGAGGCGCGGCCCGCGAGCTTCTCGACCAACTCGAAGGTCGCGACCTTGAAGTAGCCCTGGTTCGAGATCCATGGTGGTGGCTTGAAGTGGTGATGGATGCGCTTCAAAGGTGGCGAATCATAAAACGAGCTCTTGGGTCGAGTGCGAGCGACTGAGTTGTGCGAGCTCGTCTTCAGCCACTCGTGTGCAAGCGCTGTTGAGTTCAGGTCTCCGTGTGTTTTCGCTCACAAGATCCTTCTTGGGCTGCAGAAGGCTCCATCTGGTGGGGGCTCTCCGTGTGCTTGTGCAATGGTTTTGCTCGATACTGAAACCCAGAGCTACTACGATCCCATTGCGCTCGCACTCGATAGCAGTTTTCGGCCATACGAGTCGCTTATGGAGCGATAACAGGGGCGCCGGTGACGCCTCCAGCATGTTCCATTTCGAGAGGAGAGTGTATCAATGGCTCCAGAACGCCGCCGCCCACCCTGAGAGCGCAACAAGAGGTACTTGGCTAGCAGTTCACAAGTGTCGACGAGAGACGGAGACGAGTGAGTATGTTGTGTCAAAGGGATAATCCCGGAAGCACAGGGGTGAGAAGAGAGAGAAGACAGCTTCGCTTCGCACACACAGTGGGGCTCGTATCATGTGGAGAGTGTGGCGCCACCATGGAGCACTGGTTCTTCCGAGCGGACGCTCGAGCTCCAGAGAACGATTCGATGATAGAACACTTGTGGAATGCAGTCTCTTTCCATAGCAGGAAGCTGCCGTTCTTGAAGCCACGATCCTCACTAGTTATTGCGTGGCGAGAGCATCGGTCACGCAGATTTGTGGCGTCCTTTCGAACTTCGACTCAAAGTGATGGAGGGACACACATACGAGCAGGAGGAGAACAGAAAAACGATATGAATGGATGCTTGAGCTTCTCGACACTCGCGCGGCGAACCCGATTCTCATCGAGGTCGAGGGACTCCAACTGATCGCCAAGCTTACCACGGCAGCTTCAAGCAACCGGACGTTGCTGATAACATGCTCCCCGTCAGCAGGAGGCGTCCATAGCCATGCTGCTTCTCTTTGCTGCACAAACACGCCAAGTGTGTTGGAGCGAGACAGCCGCAGCGCAGGCAAGTTGGTTGGCTGCGTTTCTTCAAGGATGCAAATTCGAGTGTACGATTTGTTGTGTTCACCATCTGCAGTGACGGAGCGATTGGCTGGTTGCGTAACGACAGCGAGTCAGCATGTGTGCGTCATCGCGCAACAGCTTTCTTCTTTTGTTTTTGTGCTGCAAGGACAGACGGCTGCTCTTGAGTTGGACGGCGGCGGCCGGAGCGGAGCTCTTTGCGGCAATGACCTCGAAGCCGTGAGTCCGACGTTACGAGACTGATGCCGAGAGCAAAGAGCCAATCGCTCGCCGCACGGCACGCTTTGCTTGGAAAGAGACGAGGTCGTTATGGGCGCTCGCTCCGGGTAACTCTTCCTGTGGCGCCAGCGCCTTTGTGCGCTCTTGAGTTGGACGGCGGCGGCCACGAATCTTGCCGTGCTCGTATCAGGTGCCTGTTGACAGATCACTCACTGTACTCTTTCGTTTCATGACTTTCAGGAACTTTTCGGTGAAATTGCATGACATCTTACCGTATCGAAAGTACCAGATGGCGGAAAGGTGTCCAGACTTGAGCAAACCTGTTGTGCTCGATCAGTGGTGCAAAGAGCTAGCATCATCGTCGAGCAAGCAACACACACACACCAAAGAATGGAGGCTTGAGCCGAACCCCATGTCGGAGATAAATTGAGACGAACGGCCAGCTCGACGCCAATATTTCAGAGCGAAAGATGGAGTTTTGATTGTCCCAACAGGAAAGCGGACATTCCAAGATGCACGATTTGATTGGCTCAAAAATGCTGTTTTGTCCAATCAAGTGACAAACGAGGAAAGAATGGGTTCGTCTCGAGAGCCGCGCTCTTTTGTGCGGACGAAAGGCAAGCGAACTGGCGCCTCGCTTCGGCCAATCGCCTCGGTGTGTGTCTGTGTCTCTGTGTGTGCGCCCTCTTTCGTGCGCAACAGGGGGTGCTGGGAGATGGGTGCGCTCGACGGCGTGGCTTGCGCGCGTGTATCTATGGCTTCAGTCGATCAGCCGACGGCTGCGTCGCCGCTCGCTCGCGTGTGGAGTATACGCGCGCGGGCCGCCGTCTGTGGCTTGAGCAGACTGGCGCTCGTATGCACAAACGCCCAGAAAGCGGTGCGTGCGTGCGTTTGCTTGTTGTGGTGGGGCGGGCGTGTATCATCATCACCCACTAGAACGTGGGTACAAAACGACCAGCGCAGCAGATACACAGCCGCTGTGTGCTGTTTGAGGCCCGAACCAACACAAGAGTGAGTGAGTGAGTCAGGAGAGATTTTCCACGAGCTCATTTCCGAGTTCGCCCCTTCGACCACAAGCGCCACAGCCAAGCAGCCAGCAACCAGCAGCGCATCGTTACCTTACGCTCGCTCACCATGACGATCACCGCACGCGTGCGCCGACAGATGTTCCAGCCAGCAACAGCAGCGGACGCCGCGAGCACCACCACGCGCCGCCAGCTGATTCGCATCCCGCTGACGCGCCTGCCGCCTGTGGCCACTGCTCAATCATCAGCAACGCATGCGACCACCCCAACCCCCGCCACCACCACCACGCTCGGCAAGGCGTGGACACCCGAGGAGCACGAGCGCTTCCTGGAGGGGCTCGAGGTCTTCCCCGCCGGTCCGTGGCGGCGCGTGGCCGAGTACGTGGGCACGAAGAACGCGCGCCAGGTCATGACCCACGCGCAGAAGTATCGCCAGAAGATCGCGCGTCGCGCGCGCAACCTTGAATTGCTGGCTCAGCCGCAGCTGGCCGAGTGGCCACAGCCGCGGTCGATTGGCAGCAGCCACGAAGAGGACGTGACGCCGTCGGTTAGCCGAGCTGCGTCACCACACCCAGTCGAGTCGATTAAGAGCTCCTCTGTGTGGGACGTCGTGCTCGATGACCTGACGTTGGACTGGAATATCGACAGCCCCCAGGTGATCGACAGCGAGCGACTGCTGCTGGACCACGAAGACGCCGTCGTCGTTAGGGACGTGAGCCCACTGTTCCAGGAGCTCATGCAGGACGCCAACAACCTGACGGATGAGCTGCTGCTGAGTGAATCTGCTGCGCTGCTGGGGCAAGGCGCAGGCGAGCCGTCGTATCCGTCGTGGAGCTTGGGTGAGGCGTTTGTGTTCGTGACGCCTCACGAGAATCCACTACCGCGAAACGTCGGGCTCATCTCGCATCGCCACCAAGATGACCAGCGCATTGCTCTGTCGTCGGATGATGAGCTCATGGTTGAGAGCCACGGCGACTTCCAGATCTGGTTCGGTGAGTAGCTGGCGGTGACTGCGGCTCATTGTTTCTTTCCTACTTTGTGCATTTCTGCTCTTGTTCTTGCACATATGTGTATTCTTTCTTTACCGAATCGCGTTTCAAGAGGTCAGCCGAAGCAAAGAGCTCCAAGTCTCTGCAATGCGTCTTGCTCACCTCCCGTGATTTGACGGAAGCTAGTTGAGAACCTCCAGCTCTCAGCTAACCTCCGTCAAACGTTCCGAGTGCTCACGTGTCCTTCTTCGCTACTGTACTGTAAATCCGTTATATTATAATGAGACAAATAGCAACAGTATCGTGAGTAACTTTGTGCAGTTCACGAACTCGTTGGCTTCTTTCTGAAGACCACCGAGTACTCTTTCAAAGGCATCTATCTTGCGATCTAAAACTAAGAAAGAAATCTTTGTGTGCTTCGACGTATTAACTTATTGAACCATTTACATACTACTAACTTGAACAAGACACCATCACCAGGGCTGGAAAGATGCTTCAGACTCAGTCACCCTCGCCTGCGAGATCGAGCTCCAAGAGGAACGTCGCGAGCTCCAAGTCCGAGACGGAGCCGGCGTCGAGCTCGAGATCGAATTCCAGGTCTCCACCACCTCGTAGCTGCAGGGCACTCGCTCGTAGCTGCTGCTGGTGTTGGTCGGAGGACTGCTGGTGCTGGCTATTCATCTCCGAGGACCTCGGGTCCGCGAGGTCCTGCACGGCGATTCTCAGCCCGCGCTGCCGTCGCGCGATCTTCTGGCGGTACTTCTGCGCGTGCGTGATCGTCTGCCGCGTGGTCTTGGAGCCGACGTAGGCCGCCACCACACGCCACGGACCCGAGGGGAAGAGCTCGAGTCCTTCGAGGAACCGCTCGTGCTCTCTCGGCGTCCAGATCGCGCCTTTCGTCGAGCGTCGTCTCGACCCAGAGCCGCTCAAGTCTTCCGAAGCGGCAGTCGATAGCCTCGTGAGCGGGATGCGGATTAACTCGCTGTGTGTGGCGTTCGCGTCGGAGCCTCGCTGGAAGAGCTCGCTCTGCACGTGCGGAGAGATCGGCATTTTGTCAGTGGACTAGGGATTAACAGGATGCAAGTATCTCGTGGCTGAGAGGCACCGAGTGACCTGGAGCGGACGAATTGAGGAATGGCCGAGGATCTAGTGGTCACCACTCATTCTTCAAACAGTTTGGTGGCATCCAGGGATCTTGCACCAAGCAATACGTCCCTTTCGCTGCCTGGAGTGATGATCTCGTGTGTTCTGCAGCTGAATGAAAACAAATGGAGCCATTGAGGAGGCAGGCGGCTTCTTGTGGTCTTGAGAGCTTTATGAGAATTTGATGAGCCATCTCTTTCTGTGTCGGACTGAGTTGTTCCGCTGATTGCGGATCGTAAGAGCGTCATTACGAGGTTGGGTTGCTTTCAGCCTTCAGTCGACACTCGCAGTATATAATCTCGTGGAATTATACACCCACGCTTGCGATATTAGTAGGTGTTTACCCACACGAAAGCCAAATTGCAAAGGTGCACCCGAATACACTTTGCCCAGCGTTGAAGCTTTGGAGGATCCATATTTCTTTTCATGAAGAAAAGGCTCCTCACGGCTTCTCATTGGCTGGAAAGCGTGAACACGTACCGTAAATCGCGGCACAGATGGGTACATTTCATTCTCAGCCACACATTTCTGACGCGAACTGAGCTTTTGGTGGGCACAGTGGATGGCGCGAACACGAAAAAGACATGGCGCTCCTGGCCTCCAGAGCACCGGTTGCCAGCGCGCTGTGAGCTGGCACAGTCGTGCAATCGCGTCTTGAACACTGGCTCCAGCTGGACGAACGCCTGGGGTTCTCAGACTCGGAGGAAGAGCTTGCGCCGGTGCAACCACGCGGCCACTGCAACCCAACTGCTCGATCAGCAGTCAGTCCCACGCCAGTAATAAAGCAGCCATATGCAGCACAAGACAGAGGCAAAGCGAGTGGATGTCAGCGTCCGATGACTCGAGAGCGAACGTCTCAGAAGAGCGGCTGAAGCGCGCGGAAGCTGAAGCCGCTTCGAGACTTTGAACTCAAGCAGCGCATCGTATGCGAATCAACGCACCTGAACACGCCGACGGTGTTGAAGAGGACCAGCGTTGTGTGGCTCAGCGCCACGTCCGCGTGGATGGGTCGCGGCGCGAACGGCGCAAAACTCTGGCAGACCTCGTGCTACAATCAGGTTACAAGCCAACGTCATTTCCAAATCAGTGGCAGCAACCCAGACACCATTGGTCCAGTGTATAAATGACTGACTGACTCACCATGACGTAGATCAGGATCGGGTTCTTGCCGACGCACACGAGTGGCCAGCCATACGATCGCCAAGACGATGCTCGCTCCGGTGTACCCATCACAACGAGTAGCAGCGCATGCAGCAGACAAGCGAGTCCAGCGCTCAGGAGCACGTACGAGCCGGACCACAAGTTCTTGTTCAGCGGCACCCAGGGCCTGTGCGCCACAAGAAGACCTCCAGCAGCCACGCTCGCCACAAGAAGAGTTGTGCCAAGCGCCACAAGAGCCCGCACTTTGTCATTTGAACCCTTCGGTCTGCTGCTGCTGCTCGCCACGAGCATGGCGGCAATGTACCCCAAGTAGGCCGTGACAGCGACCATGAGCCAGTTCAATGCTCCCTCTGGGTCGTAAGCACTCGTCTGGTACACTTTCTGGCACGTCGGCGTCTGGAACAGGTGATTACGGCCGAAGATCAGCGAGTCGACGTACAAATGAGCTCCACCGGTGCAGTTTCGGTACTTGCCGCCGTCCGCGGAGCCACCGGGACCAATGTATCCTGTGGGACACCCTGGGACGTGGAGTAGGAAGGTCGCAACGAGGTTTGCAATCACCAGCGGGAGCACGCCCAGCAGCAGATGTGAGCGGACGTGATGAGTGGACTGCTTCGCAACTGGTGACGACACGGAATCGGCAAGAGCGACGACAAAGTACGCCACGCCCAGCGCCTGGAGGACGCCTTTGAGGTACAAATCAATAGAGAGAGAATGACAAAGTCAGCGGCTGTTGACAGCCAACCGTTTTCCAAATCATTCGTAAGCTTGAAAAGGGCCCACCTGGAATGCGCCAGTGGCTCCAGTTGGGACTACTGTTCAGGAACAACCCGAGCGCCACAAGCTTAAGCGAGCGCGAGGCGATCTGTAGGCACTTTGAAGGTTTGGAGGTCGACAGAAAGATGCTAAACCCCATGATCCACGCGAACCTGCGCATTGGCAGACATGAGTTAGCCGTAACATTCGTTAAGTTTCACTCCAACACACTTAAGCTACCGGACCATGGGAAGACGAGATCTGCGATCGTGAGGCCATCCCAGACGCTGTGGTTGAAAAGCGGAAAGCCCCCACCTGCACAGTCGAATCAGTAAGCCACGCTACTCAGACTCCAATAACACCACCACTAGCCAACTGTACGTACCCCCATAGTTTACAAAGATCATGAGGCACATCGTGAGTCCGCGAAACACGTCCAGGCTCTCGAGTCGAACTGGCGGTGGCTGCTGCTGTTGACTGTTCCCACCAGCTGAAGATCTCGGCAGCAGGGGCTCCATGTGCGCAGACGCGCTTTCGTTCGAGCGACCACTGCTCGTTGCAGGCTTCATCTTCGTGATTGTGTACACGAGTGCTAGCATCGCTGCTACTAGCGAGACTATGAGTGCCGCCTCAGACGGCGCTTCTGCCTGATGAAGTTGGATCTGCCCACTGATCGCGTTGAGTTGCACTTGCACACCATCCGTCTCATCGTCCCCAAGCGAGACCTGCAACTCATACGTGGTGCTTGGCTTGAGGCCGAGGCCACTGCGCGACCACAGCACATTTCGCGTAGTGCTCGCGTCGTTGTTCAACACGATCTCCATGGTCGGGAGCACGCGTGATGTCGTCACGTCAGCAGGTAGCGCGAGCTCGTACGTCCAGCCACTCAGCAGCGGATCGCAGCTAGCACCACGTAGCTCTCCACGGTCTTCCTCACTCACTGCATTCACTTCGTCTGCAATTAGCGAGCTTCGCGTGGGATAACAGCGCTCCGGGACCAGCTTCTCGTGCGCACACTGCCGTCACAGAGCGTCATGTTTGCGCCACGAAGTCGGTCAGCCCCGTCACTTCACGGCGACATCGCGTCTATAAGCGCACTCACCAACGCACCTGCTCGTACTCTGCGCAGTCGTCCCGCCTCCAGCGCAGCTTAAAGCCCCGCTGCTGCTGCTGCTGCTGCTGCTGCTGCTGCGCCATCAGCTCGACAGATCTTTCAGTGAAGGGACGACCATAAAACCCAAGGGTTCTAGCGTCTGACCACGATTCCGACGTTGCACAAGAATCGCCATCCAAGTCTGATCTTTTGCATATGCATTCTCAAGGTCACGCCTTTTTCACGTCGGGTCCACGGATTGCTCCGAGTCTCTTTCTTTCTTCTTCAATCGAGCATTCTTCTCAGCACCGCGCGGGTGGCGCCACCGTCGATTTGTTGCTGGTTTGGATGCTAAAGAGCTGCCGAGAGTCGAAGCAGAGCACGGCAGGTGGATTAAGCGAGTTCAAGGCGATCACTGGCAGCGCTAGTCAGCGAGAGCGTCCAGCTCGTTCAAGGCGAAGAGTGCACGGACGAGGGCAATGCAACATCACCCCCTTCATTCTCTGGATTCGTGATCGAGTTTACTTTGATATTCACGCTATCGATATTGATTCATTCCTTTGCATTTGATTAGCATAATTACTCGGTTCATTCGCAACGCAGAGAGGAGAGATGTCTACAAACTACACACACTTCCAACTAACAACTACTAGCTACCTACTGCGGACTGTCGCTCTTGCCAAATGGGGCTCTGTTGGCTTTGCCGGCGAGCGCGCATCGCCTCAGTCCCAGAGCACGTCAGCGAGCTCGTCGACCATGGACTGCGGGAGCGCGTACCGCACGCCATCGTCCTCGAACGTCATTGGGGCACTGGTCATCGCTACTGCTGATCGCTGTCGTACGTTGTGGTGATGCTGTGCGCCGCTGTTGATATCCATCGCATGCCTCTCCGACGAGACAAAGAACGCCGGCAGCGATGGATTGGTGGTCGCCTTCGCCGTTGTCATGGCCGCGATCACACGGTCGAAGGCAGCAGAGGTCACAGCTTCGGAGCTGGTCGAGAACGATGCGATGCCGCTCGTAGCAAACGGCAGCGATGCCATCAGGAGCTCCGAGTAGCTGATGTCGGACGACAGCCCCGCCGTGGTGATTGGCGTCAAGCCAGAGCTGGTGGTCGTGAGCATGGCGCTTGCGCGAGTCTTGTAGAGCGGGAGCACCGTGTCGTTGACGATAAAGAGCTCGCGGTCGTGGATACGGCGATTGTGGTGCTGCTGCTGACTGGGACTCGTGGCCGTGGTCGTCAGCGTGGGCATCGCCATGGCCATGGACGCCGGCGTCGCGAGCGGCGACGTGTTGCGCATCATCATCGAGGTCATTGCGCTCGAGGTCATCATGACCGAGGAGAGCGCGATCGACGCCCTGACATCATCGTCGAGCATCTCACCAGAGCTCTCGGCGAGTGCGAGTGCGGCCGCGGGAGTGCGACGCAGGCGCTTGCGCCAGCGGTTGAGCTTCTGGCGCAGCTTCTGGCCGTGGGTCATGGCCTGGCGGGTCGACTTGGAGCCGATGTACTCGGCGATCGTGGTCCACGGTCCCTGCGGGAACTTGCTGAGCGCGTCCCAGAAGAGCTGCTGCTCCTGCTGCGTCCAGCCTTTCTCGGTCTTGGGCGACGCCGGCAGGTAGTGCAGCACCTGCCGCACCGTGATGAGCTCCTGGATCACCTGTGGCGAGATCATCGGTGTTTATTGGCTCGTGTGTGTGTGTGTGTAACAGTGGTAATTGGCAAGTGAGCTCTTCGCGGCCATGCTGACTGTCTGTCTGTGCTCCTCACTCCCAGTGAATGACTGCGGAGCGACCGTTTCAAGTCGGCAGGCAGACTCAGTTCAGATGACGCACAAGCAAAACTCCGGGACACGGCAAATCGGCCGCCACAATTTTTCGGACGATCTTGGAACTCTTTTGGTCCGACACGCGATACTAAAAATAGAAAAAATCCACAGCACACTTAAGAAATGTATGGCGACGATTCTTGATGACCGTGCGCAATTTTTTTGAAGAGCTACGCTTACTCCTGATAAAGTAGTGAGCATCTGTAGCGCAGAGTGCGTTTGCTGCTTTAAATGGCCGAAAAGTGTCGACCGCAAGAGGAGCCATGAGTACTTTAACGGGAACAGAGCTGCTGACCACTGAGGTGGCTTCACATCTGTGTTTCGAATGAGCAGCAGCCGAATGATGGTCCATCGTACATGTACCACGCGAGTGATCGGGCTTCCGAGCGGATACTGCTTTGAGATGCCTGCGTTCGCGACCAGTCACGGCTTGCAAAGGCGATTGCGTGTATGGAAGACCAATCTTTCGAGCGAGCGAGCACTTCAAAACACAGCAGGAAGCATTGTGTCGAGCGGGAGGGGCAACAGCGCTGCAGCAGCAAAAAAGAAATGAGCTGTTGGCTCGTTGACATTCTGAGGCAGACAGGCATGGTGGCAGGCAGGGAAAACCCGTTGACCCAGAAACAGTCAGCATAGCGAAGGATACTGTAGTTTCGAAGCGGCGTATGCTCACGCGGTGGATGAAATTGCACAACTGATGAGCAATAGATCGTCTTCACTCTCTCTGTTAACTCGCGGTCTTTCCCGCGCTGCGTTCAGCATTCGGTGCAGCAGACAACATGGTGCTGATAATTCGCAAGAGAGTTCAGAAGAGGGCGGAAAATTGCGAACGCGTTTCACCGGAAATGATCGAAAGAACCAGAAAGGCACACCTCGCCAGGATCCCCAAGCGTTCAGTTGCACTTTTGGAGCCGGAGTTGTCGCCACACGGACCAGCAGCAGCAACAAAATACAAAGCAGTGGTGGCCACAACCACAACAAGCATGAACGTTTCGCTGTCAAAAAATTGCACGTCAACGAGCACTGTAACGGCAAAAGATACTTTCGGTCAGCAGAGAGCCGGAGCTCAATCAAAACCTGTGGCTGAGAATGCTCGAGCGAGTACTGTACGGGGAGACCAGACAGACAAAGGAAGTTGTTCTCTGTGTCGCTGTCGACGCAGAACACCTCCATGCGGCGCTTCATGCTCACGCGCCGACGCAGCGCCACAAAGGCTTACGTGGCAGGCTGGCGTTCGTAACCGCCCTCGCCCGTCAAGTGTTGTAACCGCCTGCCACGCCGTCTCACGTCGTGACGCGGTTTCGCCTGTCGTGTGCATAGCGCTAGCGTTACATCTCTTGCGCCTCGTCTGCTGTGACTCGCAGCGACGCGCACGAAGTGTCACTCTCGTCCTTGAGGAGCACGCCAGCCGAGGCCGCCACCTTGCGCGAGTAGCAGCCGCAGCCCGGGGTCTTGGACGCGTAGGACGCCTGCGTGCTGCCGTTGCCGCCCACGAGCGAGTCCACGAAGGCCGTGCCGTTGAGCGCGATCGAGACGCTCTTGGGCTCGTAGTTGAAGCGGAAGCTCGTGGGGAACAAGAGTTCGAGCGGCGACGCCTTGATGCTCAGTGAGCGCGAGAACGCGTTCTGCAGGTCGGCGTCGAGCACGTACGAGCCGTCGGCGCGCGGCTTGTAGTACGAGCGACCGTAGATCGGGTAGTCCTCGAGCTGCGTGATCGTGCTCTGCACGATGCCGAAGAGCGAGCTCACGCTCTGCGTCGTCTTGACGCGCGTGTGGCCCTCGAAGATGCCCACGTCGCCTCCTTCCAGGTACTGCTGGCGGTTCGAGTAGTCCAGCTGCTGGTTGATCGTGTAGATCTTGGTACCTTTTGAGGTTGTGACGCTCGCCTTGACGTAGAAGTTGCGGCTCGCCTGCAGCGTGAAGTTCGCGTTCAGGCTCTCGTCGACTTGCTGGCTCGTGGTGGGCACGACGTGGCGGTCGATGCGCTTCTCGAGCACCGTGGCCTTCGTGACTTTGCCGTGCTTGTCCGTGTACGCGAGCAGGCTGCCATCGATCGGCCAGAAGTCGATGCCGTAGTCCACGAAGAACGTGACGTTGTGCTGCTGGTTGTCGAGGAACTTGCCCAGGAACGGCGTGAGGTTAAGCACGTAGGTGGGCGCGTCGAAGGCGCCAATGGCAACGATCGGGCGCCACAGATACGGGTTCAGGCCGCCCGTGAAGAGCAGCGGGAAGGGCCAGACGACACCCACGAGCTCGTCGTCTACGAGCACCTGCACCTCGCGGAAGGGTCCGCTGCCGCACCAGCCGAGCGGCTGCGCGTACGAGTCCGGGGGATTCGAGTAGTAGAACTCGTCGCACTGGTGGTGCGAGAGGAAGAGCTCGAGGTAGAGCTCCTCCGTGTTGAGCGGCAGCGCCACGAGCTTGTAGTTCTTGCCGACGCTGTTGGGCTCGACCGTGAACCATCCGTAGCTCGTGCTGCTCTTGGACACGGGCAATACGAGGTCGGGCTTTGAATTCGCCTTCTTGACGGTCGACAATGGGCTCTTGGTCTTGGCCAGCGGCTTGTAGAACTCGGCCGAGAGCGTGATCGTGAAGCTGCTGTTGTAGCGACCCTCAATGACATTATCGAGTGCGACGACGACGTCCCCGCCTTTCTTCACCACGTCGTAGTAGGTCGAGACGTCCTTCGCGACCTCCCACGTCACGCCGGCCTTGCGGTCGGGCTCCTCGGTCGACGTGCGCAGCAGCTCGACGCCGTTGATCCAGACGGCAGCGATGCGGTCGAACTGGATGCCCAGCGGACACGCGGCCGACCACTTGAGGTAGAGCACCGAGTACTCGTCGCCGCACGCCGGGGCCGAGAAGTTGGTCGTCCACGGCGTCCCGTACGAGTAGCCGAACTCGTGCGAGCCGAAGGCCACGACACACGGCTCACCCTCCACGTTCTGGTACGGTGGCGGGCCGACCTCGAGCGTCGCCTTGAACGGGTCCGCTGTCGAGAGCCGCAGCGACTCGCTCGTGAGGCTGCTGCCGACGGTGGGTTCCGACAGGCTCGGGTCGCGCAGCTGTCCCTGCGACGCCAGCAGCGTCACGGCCGCCTTGAGCGCGTTGCTAAAGTGCGTCGCCATTTGATCGCTCGATCGGTTGAGCTCTGGACGGCAAATGCAGGAATGGGGGACGCGGTCTTCTTTCTTTCCACGGGCGTCTTTCGTCGCCCGCAGAAGGTGGTGAGCGACTCGCTATGAGCGAACGAACGCGAGCGCACATCCACGGACGGGTGTTATCAGATTTGAGCGAGTCTCATCTCCCCACTTCCAGGAGGTCCAACAGCAACGAGGTCGCTTGGGCTGGAGACACAGATTCCTTGAGTCGCTGCTGCTTACAAGCACCAAGTATACTGCCTTTTGCGAGCGCCAGTGGCCCACAAAGGTCCTGCAGATCCAAAGTCTTTCAGCAGACCAGGAATCGGTGTCTGGAGCCACTTTCGAGGTCCACTGAGTCAGAGCAAAGGAGTCAGCACACTTTCTTTGAGACCTCTCGGGAGATGAGCTTGTGGCCATGCGTTCTTTTTCGGTAGATGGGCTATTGAGAGGGCGGCAGTCGCAGTTCGGGCGGACGGACGGACGCTGGTTGTCGTCGCTTTCGTTGTGTCCGTGGAGGGAGGAGGCACACAGCTCGAAGTCCTGGACTGCAGCGCGCTACTGGTTTTAGCTACTTCTCCGACGGAATCGCTGCTTTCTGTAACGGAATGCAAGAAAGGAATAGTGTCCGATTGGTAGACTGTCAGATAAGAGCACACTCGCCTTCGCGGTGTTTGTGAGCCCTGTACAGATGCGTCCACGGCTAACACCCACTTGAATTCTGCTTGAGCTTCCATCACCGCTGGGCTGAAGCGAGTCCTGATGTTGCTGAGTTCACCCAACCCACTCGTGCTCGGATCCTTCTCTCCGAGCTTACAATTCGCAGACGCTGTTGTTAAGCTTCCTGTCCGCGGCACTTCGCATAGGCTGGCGACGCAACAAGCGAGCTTCTGGGCCATCGGAGACCTCGCAATAATGAACAAAGTTTCAACGAAATCTATAAACGCTAGTTAGGATCACCTCCACATCTGCTGTTTGCTCGGCCTTGAGGCTGCTTGTCTGTCACGTCACAAAATGGAGATGCGAGGGGTCGATCACCTCGCGATGAGGAGAAGGAAAAGAAAAAGAACGCGCGAGTTACACTGTAGAGGACGCCCCGCATCGTCGTCGCCTTAGAGCCACACTTCGTCCGCGCGGTCCGTGATGCTAGATCCAATCGTCGTCGTCGAGTCGCGGATCGAGGACGCGCCATCGCCGTTCAGGTACCGCCACGGGCCGATCATCATGTCCGAGCGGCTCACGGAGCTGTCGTGGAAGCTGTACTTGTACGCGTCGTCGGTGCTGTCTCGGCCGCCGCCGACGCTACGCGGCGTGGCGCTCGTGGCGACCGACTCGGTCTCTTCTTCCTGCAGGCGGTGGTCTTCGCTGAAGAAGAACACTTCCCAGCAGTCCTGGCAGTAGAGCTCGCGGCGACCGCCCTCCAGCGCCAGGTCTGCGAGTTCACCAGTCTTCCCACACTGGAAACACTGCTTCCCACGCGTCGATGGCTGTGGTGGCGGCGATGTTGCAGCAGACTCCAGCGTGTGTGGCGGCAGACTCGGCAGAGCGCCGACGCCCAGGGTCGAGTGGCGCTCGAACTGCGCCTCCATCTGGAGACTCTGCAGGATCTCCTGGATTTCGTCCAGCACGCCCTTCTTCTTCAGCAGCGTGTCGACAGACTTGTCCTTCACGATGTTGTGCAAATCTGGGAGGAAGCCGTACATCTCGGCGATCAAAGGGTGCATCAGCGAGCTCTTCTCCACGTGAGTCACATCGTTGATCTCCTTCTGAACGACGGGGTCCACAGGCTTCTTGGTCTCTGGCTCACTACCGCTAGGCTTCGTAGTCACCGCCATGTCATTCGTGGTCAGATCGCTCAGCGTGATCATGTCCGACGACGGGTGCTTGTCCTCGTCTGCCTTGAACGAGATGCTGATATCCGTGTTGTTCAGCGCACGTCGGTCGAACGCGAACGCTTCCTGTTGGTTCTGGTTGCTGCCAGAGGCTACGACTTCGTTGTCGCTCTGCTGGCGGACTGGCGGGGCGACCAGTTGACTTCCAACGGTCAAGAGGTCGTCCTCGCTGTCCACCGAGTGCACGTGCGTCGACGCGCTGTTCATACTCGACGCGGTATTGCGGTCGGCGACCTGGCCGTCGCCCTGCACGACAAAGTCCTTGAGCGAGATGAAATCGTCGGACGGCGACGGCACCTCTCGGTCGCTTGGCGTCGCCGTCGGCGTTAGCTGCTTGGCCTGAGGAGGGAGTGGAGATGCAGCAGCAGACATCATTACTGGTGGCGGTGGGGGCACGACGGCCACAACCTGCGGCGAGTGAGTCTGAGCTGGTGCTCGGAATGGCGGGAGCACGGGTGCTTCAGTGCTCAGCGTTCGCGTGCGCTTGGCGGATTCGTCAGCAAACTTGTACGAGAGGAACTGGGACGAGCCGTGGCGGCCCAGCGTGTTACCAGTCGTGAAGCGCTGCTGCTGTTGCTGGTGGTGGTAGTGCGGTTGTGGCGGCAGATCTCGCGTGAAGTCGCCAGCAAGGGCCGCTGCGTCCCTCACATCCGTCGTCGGAGTCACAGAAGAAACCACCGACGAAGTCGTGTTCGAACGCATCCGCTGCACATCCGCTGCTGCAGGTGACGCCGCTTGCTTCTCCTTCGCCAGACACGCCTTCGCGTATGTGAACAGCAGCTTGGCTTGCGGTGAACCCTCCCTGATAGTCAGAATGGGGACGCCACCGAACACGAACTCCGTAATGGGCTTCCCACTCGACTTGACGACGATGCGCACGGCCTCGTCGAACGAGAGCTCCTCGTTTCTGCTTGGAGCTCCTCGGATTGGCACTTGCTGAGGGACGTAGTGACCAGCAGCTGGTTGTCCGCGAGTGTATCTGTCTGGGCTGTCGGGGGTCTTACCACCAGCACCGTAAGCTTTCGCGTTCGACATGATGGAGTTCGCGTTCGAATACCGACGCTGACGGGGGCGTTCGAGCTCTGGATCACGCGGGGCAGGCGACTCGGGCTCGTACAGGAGGCGGTCGTTGGAGAGATACGACACCGCTGGCTCGCGTCGCTCTTCACGGCGCGTAGATGGCGTCTGTGGGGCCACCGCTCCCTGTTGATTGAGGTTGATCGAGCCGTTCGAATAGCGACGCGGACGATCACCATTGCGGATTTGCTCATACTCGGAAGGTAGGTTGGTGGACTGATGCCGCCGCATCTCCGGCTTCGTGTCGACGCTCAGGTCGACGTACTCTGTGCGGTACGGGCCGCCGCGGCTGTTCGGCTGCGGTTTCTGCGGTCGCGCGTTGCTGTTCAACGCGATTTGATTCTCACGAGGGAGTGCATTGTTCGTGTATCTGCGCTCTTTCTGATCCGATCGACCGCTCTGGTGGTGAGCGGAGGCCAGGTACGAGTTGAGCGACGGGTTGTTCAGGCGGCGCGCGTCCGTCGGCTGCGAATGGCGTGCGTCATTCTGCTGCTTCTGCTGCTGTGGGGCTAGAGAAGGCGACGGTGGTGGCGGTGTGTCATACAGGATCTGCAGGCGCGGCGTCTCGTTGTTCTTTGCTGTCGTCGTCGTGCCTCGCGCTGGCTCGTACTCGGGCTGGTAGCTCTCGATGGAGTTCGACTGGCCGTGCGCCACGCGGTTCGACGAGCTGTGGAAGCGCAGCACCACGGGCTTCTCGATGACCAGGAGCCAGCGCAGCACGCGCTCGACGCCCAGCGCCTTGGTCTTCTCGCCGTTGATCGCGATCAGCACGTCGTTCACGCACACGCGGTCCATGTCGCGCCCCACGCCTCGGGTGCCGATGAAGTCGACGCAGGGCACGTTCACGCGCGGACTGTACGGCCGGAAGCTAATGCCGAGACTGCCGTTCTCCCACACGGCGGTGTACTGCTTGCGCTCTCGCTGTGCGGGGTCTCCGCGCGGCACGGCGCGCGTCACCGTGCTCGTGGTCGAGCGCGAGTCAAAGTCCGGCGGCGACCGCTGAATCGGGTGCGGGTGGTGACTCTGCTGCTGACCGCGCTGCATGCTCGGCGTCGACGACATTGCGCGGCCTCGACTCGACGGCTGCAGCTCCGTGGCGAACGTGCCGTTGATGTTGTCGCGAGTGCTGCTGGCGTCCGCATTTGAAGAACCGCCACCTCGACCACTGCTCCCCTTCGGCGTGCGGAAGTGCAGGATGACCGGCAGGCGCTCCTTGTAGAGCATCTTGACGACCTTCTCGTAGCCGAGCTTGGAGGTCTTCTTGCCGTTGACGCTGATGAGCATGTCGCCCGCGCGCACGCCCGAGAGCTTGGCAACCGACTGCTCCGGCAGCACCTGCGCCACGCACGGCGGCATGTCCGAGCCGAGCTCCGGCCGCAGCACGAGCCCGAAGGGGCCCGCGTTCCAGTTGATCAGGTAGTCCTGCATGTCGAAGTGCGGGTCGTCGCCCCCCATGGCTGTCTGTCTGTCTGTCTTGCTTTGGGGCAGGCGGCGCGCGGGGGTCGGACTGACTGAACGAGCGCGCTGATTGAGCTGCTCGTGAAAGCTTGTTTCCTTTCTTTTCGCGCAACGCAAAAACAAGATGACTCGCGTTCACTATGGCGGGATGGGAGGCAAATCTGACTGACGACTTTGTGTGTGTGTCGAGCGGACGATCGATCCCTCTGACACGAGCTTGCAGCCCAGCTGCATTTGGCTGTTTTATGTACAGTCCGAGCCGTTCTCCACATAACGGCCCAAGTGAGACTGAATGCATATGTGTCTGAAGCCGCGCGCAAGAATTCCGCCTCCCTTTTCGCTTCATGCCAAAATGGGATCGCATTCGCACATCTCGCTCGTGTCTTGAGGCCCTGTGAAAGCACTCGCTCCATCTCTGCCGTGTCCACACACCGATCGCAGCAAGATGCGAGAAGTGCTTTTGATGGCCGAATGCCAGTCTTTCCAGCAGCATGATGCACTTGCAAGCGCCGACTGAGTTGTCGGACTTGACCGAGCTCTCGCTGTGTCTTTCGTTGTCGTGGCCATTCACTGAAGTTCGAGCTGGAAAGCCCACTGCTGCTTGACAGCTCGAACTTACTGCACAACGCTCCGCAAAGTACGAAGTCTCTTCTCACTTGGTTTTGCTATGGTGACGACACGTGCAAGCTCACGTCCCTTTCAAGTACGAAGCTACTCGTATTTTCCAGCGCAGGTTACTGATTTGGTCTTCATCGTGTTCGAGAGAGGTGATGATGTTGCTCGAACGTTGCGTGAAGGATACTCGATGTTGCCTGATGGCTCCCATGAAGCCGTCCACATCGACACATCGAAAACGAGAACAGCATGGACCCACCGCAGGTCCGCGTGGCGTGCGACGCGTTCGTGCTGCTGGAGAAGAAGTCGCTCTTCTACAGCGCCAAGTGGCAGCCGCAGCGCCTCGAGCTCTCGCGCGAGCTGCTCGAGTTCTCGCCCAAGCTGCAGGTGGTGCTGCGCTTCCGCGACGCGCTCTTCGTCGTACTCCGGGGCTTCGTGTCGGCAGATGAAGCCGCCAGCAGCTCCAACAAGCAGAGTACGTGGCTATGATGAGCGATGGCGCTGCTATCACATCCCGTGTGAGCTGCTAACTCATTGGTGGCTATGTATGCGTTGTCTGTAGAGCTGCTGCTGGACGTGCGGTCGATGGAGGACGTGCACAAGTCGTGGGTCTACCAGACCGCAGCGAAGACCACGCGACTCGACATCTACGTGGACACGGAGCAGACGCGTGATGTCATCCTCTCGTTCGCTAACAGTCAGTCACTTCAACAGCAGCTACCGACTGCTCAGCTTCCCGAACAAGGCGTGCCCTACGCAGTGCCCGTGGCTCAGGTGACGTTGAGTACGAGTGACAGCAGCAGCAGAGACACATCAGCGACGAACCTCAAGCTGCTGATCGAGGAATCCTTCCAGGCGCTCGCAGACGCTCAAGAGGCAGTAGACCGTCACTCAGGAAGCGTGGATGACGCACTGGAGAAGTACAGAGCGGCAGACCAGGGTTTTGAGCGAGCGGCGCGTCTCGTTTCTGACGAGCGCACGCGGCAGCTCTTCCAGGAGCGTCGGCAGGAGATTCAGAGGGTGATCTGCAGATTAGAAGGCACGCTTGAGACGCAGAAGCGGAGGCAACAGCCGAGTGCGAGTGAGACGCTGCTGATGGGCATCACCGGCATGGGTTTTCCCGACGCCCCGCTGCACACTGTGACCACAACGGCGGCTTCTTCAGGACAAGGCACTGCATCAGCACCAGACTCAGCCACCATCTCCACCATTGTGAACAGCTCACCAGCGACCACAAGCGAGCTGGACGAGCGTCTCGAGCGACTGAAGAACTTTGCAGCGCAACAGGAGGTGGAGCGCGCGCAGCGAGAGCACAAACCAGCGTCGGAGGACCTGCGACTTCGGTTGCAGGCTCTGAGAAATGAAAACCACACGACGCCCTCGGTCGAGAGCCTCGAAGAGCGATTCCAAAGGCTGCGTGGAGGTGGAAGTAATGGGAATGCACTCAACACATCTTCGCCCGGGGAAGGAGAAGAAGAGGATGCCGAGAAGCTGTTCAACCGCCAGAGTTCGGTGGATCGCATCATCCAGCAGGTGCAGGAGGAGATCGCCCTCGGGATCCCAGACGACGAACTGGAGCAAGATGAAGGATCAGAGAGAGAGAGTCAAAGCAGTGAGAGCGAAAGTGATGGCGACGATGAAGGCAGTGATGATGACAGCACAGACGACCAACAGCGTCGCAAAGAGAACGGGAGGGCTTCATCAGTGAGGAAGTCCCGGTGCTAAGCAAGAAAGCCGAATTGGCACAGAGACTCCCGTGACGCGCGTCATTCGAGTCCAGGTCGAAAGTGGGTTCGTAACTCTCTGCCTCCCGAAATAAATGCCCGTCACGCTTGAGAACGACTTTGGATGCTCCACCTGGCCTCTCACTCACTCTTCCAGGCTCAGTCGCAGAAGGCTCGTGCTGCTCCATCGTTGAGCTCAAACCACGCCACGATGAACAAGGTGATGGACCTCGAGAGCGGCCATGTGCTGGCGGTGCTGGAGGAGACGGTCGCCGCGCTCGAACTCGTCGCGACGCTGCCGGAATCCGCCGATGGCCGCGAATTCATGGACGCCAGGCCATTGCTCTCGCAAGCTGTGGGCACCACCCTCGAGCGTCACGTACGTGTGGCTAAGAAGAGCTTGGTCCATCGCTCACCCTGGTCATGCTCACGTCAGTCCTTTCTGTTACGTGTGCGCAAGTGCAGTTTGAGATCGAGGCGAGCGTGCTGGAGAATGCAAAGTTCGCCCGCGAGAACTCGCTGGAGGAACGGCCAGAGGTGGACGAGAGCAGCGACGAGCTCATCGCGTTCCCAAAGAGTCTGCATAAGGTGCTACGGCATGTCATGGTGCGTGTTAGTTCTTTGTTGACAACACCATCGAACACCACTGTGCTGATTAATACTTCTCTGTCAGCACGACAAGACGGCGCGGGACACGCTGCGCCGGATGACGGCGACGAGCGTGTCGCTGGACTTGGCCAAGTTCACGCACGCGTGGACGCAGCTGATCATCAGCGTGGACCACATCTTCAGCACGAGCACGGAGCAGGACGAGCGCACGGCCGTGAACCTGCGCGAGAGCAAGCTGCGACTGCGCGAGGCCGAGGACGACCGCAAACAGGTGGTCTTCGAGCTCATGAAGGAGCGCGACGCGCGAGTGGCCATGAACCTCAAGTTCACCAAGATCATCACCGGACTGCGCGAGCAGCTCAAGAACACGCAGCAGACAGCGTCCGAGGCGCTCGTCGCCGCCGAGCGTGGCCGCGAGCAGGATCTCCACGCCGCGCTGTCGTCCTTCGAGAGCCAAGTGAGTCCATTTGTTAGAGAGCTGGGGTGCTCGGGACATTGTCATGACCATGTTGCTCACTCTGTTTGTATTGCTTTCTTTCTAGAAAACGGCCGCGACCGAGAAGATCCTGGCGGTGACGCGCACGGAGACGCGTGTGTCGGACGAGAACAAGCAGTTCGAGGCCGACGAGTGCAAGCGCAAGCAGCGCGTGGGCGGCGATCTGCGCGAGCTGCTCGAGCGCTATGACGACGAGATGCTGCAGCTGGACGCTGCAATCCTAAAAGAACAGCAGGAGCTGCGCAAGATCGATCTGGCGACGGCGTCACTTGTGAACTACTTTGGGCGCATCGACGAAGACCGGAGCAACCAACTGGACGAGATGCGCGCGATCGAGGACGCGGCGCACCGGCGCAAGCAGCGAGAGCTCAACCTCTTTCGCTTCATCCAGAAGCTGCAGGCGTGCGTGCGCGGCTTCCTCGTGCGGCGCCAGTACCGCCTACAGCTGCTGGCGCAGAAGAAGAAGCGGCGGCCGAAGCGCAACGGCGCGAAGAAGAAGAAAGGAGCTACGAAGAAGACGACGACGAGCACCAGTCAGAAGAGCAAGAGCGCGCCGACGAGTCCTGCGAAGAAGAAGAAGAGCACTGCCATCAGTACTAGCAGCAGGAAGAGCCCCGTGAAGCCTCGGAAAGCGTGAAAACCAATCTTCAGTATGACATTTTGAGCCATACACGAACGACTCTCAGCAAGCAACGTATGCTCACTTCTTCTTCTTCTTGCCGCCCTTCTTCTTCTTCTTTTTCTTCTCGAGCTCGGCGCGCGCAGCGAACTCGGCGGCTTTCCTTGCGGCGAGCTGGCGCAGTCGGTCCTCCTCCAGTTTGAGCTGCCGCTGGCGCTCCTGCTCCAGACGCGCGCGCTCCTCCTGGCGCTCGAGTTTGCGCTCTTCGATCCAGTGTTCCTACGCAACCACAATCATAACTCTGGTTAGCATAGCAACCGCAGCAAGACACCAGTGACAGAGATGTAAGCAGACTCACGTATTCCACTTGCTTCTGGACCTGCTCCTGGCGCTCCTGCTCCTTCTCGGCCGCCGCGAGCTGCGCCTGGCGGAAGCCGATCTTCTTCTGCTCACTCGCCTCGAAGGCCACGCGGTTGCGGCTCAGGCGCTGGTCGATCTTGACGCCGTCGAGCGTCGCGATGCGGTTGTTGCCAATGTCCAGACACACGAGCGTCGTGTTCTTCTCGAGCCCCATGGCGATCTGCTTGCCGCCCTCGGTGCCCAGGCGCGTGCGCCAGAGGTTGAGCGTCTTGAGCGACCAGTTGGTCACGAGCATGGCGCCGAGCGCCGCGACCCCCGAGAAGTCCTTCTCGTCGTCCGTCAGCGGGTTGCTCTCGAGGTTCAGCGCCTGCAGACTCTCGTTCTCCGTGAGCGCGCCGGCGAGCTCCTTCGCGGTCGCCGGCCCAAAGTTGTTGCTTTCGAGCTCGAGGCGCTGCAAGCTCGTGTTGCGCCGCAGCATGGTTGCGAGACACTTGCCAGCCATGTCGTCGAGCCCGTTGCGACTGAGGTTGAGTGCGTGGAGCGAGTGGTTGAACGCCAGGCTCTTGCAGAGCGCGCGCGTGCCGATGGAGCTGAGACGCAGACTCGCCTGTCTTGGCGGCGGCTGGGCCTCGCTGCTGCCCGCCTTGATGAGCTCCAGCCAGACCTCGAGCTGCGGGCTCTTGGCCACCTCCTCCACCTCTTCGCGCAATTCCTTCTCGCGCTCCATGCGGCGCCGGTGCACCGTCTCGCGCAGGTAGCTCTTGGCGGCGAGCTGCATGCGCTGCTGCATGCGCGCCTCTCGTTCGGCCACGTGCTCACGGTTGAACTCCTCCTGGAGCCGCGCGGCGTCGTCGTTGTAGAAGCCCTTGGGCTGGATGCCGCGGTCGATCATCTATGGCAACACAGAGACACAGAGTGGGATGTAGCCATCTGGTTCAGTTGAAGCTGTTCAGGTGTTCAAATGAATACAGACATGCCTATGGACGCAGTTACCTCACGGCGGATCTCGTTCTGCGCGAGGGCGAACGCGTCGGGCGGCGCGCTATCGTCCGGCGTGACGCGCGCCATGATGGCGTCGCGGTCCTTGACGGCCAGGCGCGAGATGTCCACATCGGCGTCGTCGTCGAACGCGGGCTCCTTGCCACCGAGGCCAAGCACAGCCTCCACGTCCAGCATGACTTCTGTCTTCCTGTTGCGTCTCTCTTGCTGTTGTGGCTTGTGGGCAATGAGAACACAAAAGGATGCGAAAGAGACCCTTCGAGCGAGTGCAGCAAGGTTTTGTTGGTTTCTCTATTTATCTTCTCCTCTCTTGACTGCTTGACGGCGCCTCATACACACGCGCGACCCTCAGCTCTGGCGCTTTCACACAGCAGCCTGCTGGCCTAGTCCACGTTGTTGATATCCTGCTGCTCGAGCGTCTTGGAGCGCTTGGACATGAGGTACTCGGTCGACTCTGCTTCAATCGTCACGCCCTCGCTGGCGTCCACAGCCGCCTCGATCTGCGCGGTCGCCGTGCCATTCGCGAGCTCAGCTGCTGCTTCTTCTTCTTCGCCCGGGCCACCCTGGCCGAACTCGTTCGTGCGCGTGACGTCCACGGGGTACTTCCAGCGCTGGTAGAGGTAGATGAAGAAGATGAGGTCGTCGCGGAAGCAGCTCAGGCGGTGCATCCACGGCATCTTGATCACAAACGCGAAGAGGTCGTCGATGAACGTGTTGAGCGACTTGTAGACCATCGCGCGCCACGGCAGGTGCGCCACACTCTTGAGCTTGTAGTTGATGTACAGCTGCGGTGTCATCATGATGAAGCCGAACGCGTACACGAAGCTCGTGAGGCTCGAGACGACCCACGAGTACCAGCCCTTGTGCACGCCGTACGTGAGCGTGTAGAACGCGTGTCCGACGATGAGCGGGTAGAGCACAAAAGACAAATGCGCCACGGCCACGCGGTCGTGCTCGGCCGTGGGCGAGTCATTGTACGAGTCCTCGCCCGTGATCACGATCCTGTTGTTCGCGTCGCGCGAGATCTTGATCGCCTTCTTGATCTTCCACACCTCGATGAGCAGCGAGATGAGCGAGCTCATGAGGATCATCCACGACGTGTCGTTGTCCATCAGGTACAAAAAGATCACGAGCTGGAAGAACGTGTTGAGCACAATCGTGCGCAGCGACAGCCCTGCAAGCGACTTCTGGTTGCGCCAGAAGCTCACGTCGTTCTTGAACGCCAGGAAGTCGAACAGCGAGTGCAGCATCGACACGCACACCGTGATGCCCAGCAAGTACGGGTTCGTCTCGATAAACATGGCCTTCATCTTGTCTGTGTCCTTCTTCGTGGACGCGCCTGTCTTCTGCTGGTTCTGGAAGTTCTGCTCCATCTGCGTGTACAACGCGAACTTGTACAAATGCAGTGGGTAGAACGACAACTCCAGCGGCAGTGCCGTCACCGAGTTGTTCACTGGCTGCAGGTGCTCTTCGAGGATCCAGAAGTCGTTCATGTAGAGTACCGGAAGGTACAACTGTGCATCGTGGTCGATCTCCATGCCAGTCGCGAGGAACGGTGGCGGCTTGAGATTCGCCGAGTACACCGTCGAGTCATGCACCAGGTTGATCGTGAACGACGGCTTCCACATCGACACGTATGAAGTAGGGTCCACACCGCTATCCGTCACAGCAGTCTCTTCTTCCTCGGTTTCAGTCTCTTCTTCCTTGAGCGAGTCCAACAAGTTGCGCTTCTTGGTGATCTGGTCGCGCGGGCGGAACGTCGTGAGCTCGATCGTGCGGTAGATGCTCCCCATGCGGTCGTACGCCGAGTCCTCCGGGTTGGGTGAGAAGCCCTCCTTCGTCAGAAACACGTGTGCGTACAGCGAGCCATTCGAGAGCAAGTAGTCGTCCACCGTCACGTTCAGGCGCTGAGTCCACTGCCCTTCTTCGTTCTCCGGGTTGCCCTGCGGGTCGTATCGGATGTCCTTGAGCCACCAGCGCAGCTGCTCCTGCTCCTGCTCCGAGCTGAACTGGAACTGCTCATCTGGAGACACATACACACGAAGACTGATCATGTCGCCTACCTGGAATGCATTCCGGAACGTCTTGAGCGGCGGCACGACAGCTTTTCCATTAACGCCTTTCTGCGCTTGCGCGGGGGCGTGCTGATGCAGGTTGAGCGCGTCCCCAACATCGCCGAGCGTGCGCGTCTCCGCGGCAGTCGTAGCAGCGGTGGCAGCGTCGCCGATCGGGTCGGCCGTGGGCGGGCTCATGGCCTCGCGCAGCTTCGTGAGCGGGCCGCCGCCGCCCGTGACCGACTGGATGAGGTACCAGAAGAGGATCACGCGCAGGAACGGGAACACGCGGTCGAAGAGCGTCTGCGGCGGCGCGTCGCCCTCGGCATTCGGCCCTGCAGCATCTCCAGCGGCAGGCGCTGCGACGACGGGCTGCGCCATCTCGTCTTCCCTGCTTCTCTGTCGGAGCGAGCGAGCGAGCGCGCGCGTTGGTGTTGAGCCTTGATGCGCGAAAAGGAAAGTGCGGAAACCAACAGGAAGAATGAAAAGCGAAAGGGAGTGGGCTCGAGGTCCCGCACGATTCGAGAAAGTACGATTTGGTTTGGAACAGCTATGTCCGATAAAGTACGAAAGTGGCTGCACGAAGCGAAACGGTGCTTTTGCCGCATTCACCATTCAAACTCGGCAATTGGACACCAAGAGCTGCTCGAATCACGATGGCGGACGACGAAGCACACACGACACCAGCAGCCGCAGTCGCGCCTGTAGCCACCACGACAGAGCAGGAAGAGCAGCACGTGGTGCAAGAGGCCGACACGCAGCAGCAGAAGGATGCGGTGGCGGTGGCCAGACGCTCCAAGCTCGACCTCTCACGCGAGAAGATGGAGGCGTTCAAGAAGCGCGCGGAGAAGCGCGGCGTCGTACGTCCTTGAATCCCCATTGAGCTGCTGCGCTTGTGTCCGCTTGCGACCAACTAACGCACTGCTACTCTTATGCCTATAGATCTACATCAGCCGCGTGCCGCCGTTCATGAAGCCGGAGAAGGTGAAGCACCTGTTGGGCCAGTACGGCGACATCAACCGCATCTACCTCGTGCCGGAGGACAAGACGAACCACAAGAAGCGCGTGGCGGCCGGCGGCAACCGCAAGCAGAGCTACACGGAGGGCTGGATCGAGTTCGAGGACAAGAAGGTGGCCAAGCAGGTCGCGAAAGTGCTCAACACGCGCCAGATCGGCGGTCGCAAGCGCGACTACTACCACGACGACATCTGGAACCTCAAGTACCTCAAGGGCTTCAAGTGGGACCACCTGACCGAGAAGATCGGTACGCTCACGTGCTTTTGTTGCATTCCCATGATGCTATAGTATTGAGGAATTCTAATCTTGTGACTGCATTGTGTGTGATTGTGTGCAGCGTACGAGAACCGCATCCGCGACCAGAAGCTGCGCATGGAGATCGCGCAGGGCAAGAAGGAGAACGAGGCGTACTTGGACAAGGTGGAGCAATCCAAGAAGTTCGAGAAGATGGAGGAGCGCAAGCACGGGAACAACAGTGGTAAAGCTACCAGCAGCAGTCGCGACGAGCAGCACCAGCAGATCCGCCGCTCGTTCGTGCAGAAGGCACCGACGAGCAGCAAGCAGCAGAGCTCGCTGGGCGACGGCGACAAGCTGCTGGAGAAGGTGTTCGCCACCAACAAGAAGCGAAAGGTGTGAAGCTAAAACACTGCTGCGTACATAATGAGACTAATGATGAAGGCAAAGGTGTTATTGTTGTAGATACACAATGCGCTTTGTTGCTGTCGTTGGTTATGTGGGCTTCACGCTCGTCTTTAAGGTGATGATGGCGATGGCGCCCTTCTTCCCCGTCAGCAGCTACTGTAGGCGCAATACACATACAGAGCCAAGCTCTTCGGTCGTTTACAACTCCTCCTTGACCGACTCGATCGGCACGACGACTGTCTGCGACTTGCCGTCGTCGGCCTTGCCCATGAACTCGAGCAGCACGCGCTCGCCGTACTTGAGCGTCCACTTGTGGTTGTCGAAGGTCGTGTAGAGTGTCTTGCCGTGCGGCTCGATGCTCGTCATGAGCGTGCTCGACCAGTACACGTCCACCTTCTTGTCCGTTGGGTTCTGGAACGTCACGCTGAACTCCTTGGACGCGCCGTGGGACTCGTCGAGCCCGTAGCGGCGCTTGTTCCAGACCCAGAGGTTCGCGCCCCACTTAGTACCGTCGAGCACGGGGCACCCGCCGTGCAGCGACATCGGGTCGAGCTCGCCGCTTGGCTTCTGGCTGTAGAACAGGACTGCGTGGCCCTTGCGCGGGTATGACGCCAGCTTGGTCGAGCACTTCTGCACCATGTCGATCTCCCATGAGCCCTTTTCGAAGAGCGACGAGCCCAGCTCTTGACTCTCCTTGACGTTCGCCGGGTGGTCGTACTCGCTCGGGATGGCCTCGGGCATCACCGCGTTCGGGAACACCGTCTGGCCGCCGCGCGTGACGTTCGACAAGTACAGGAACACGGTCGCGAAGCGGTTCGAGCCGCCGCGCGACGGGTCCCAGTTCCACTCGGACGTCGTGTGCTTGTCAAAGTAGTCCGTGTGCGCAATGTACGCCTGCTTCTGCTTGTAGCGCAGCAGCTGGAGCCCGTCGCACATGTCCTCCTGGAAATCGCCGAGCGCTAGGATGTCGAACACGCGCTTGCGGATCGTCACAGCCGTCTCCGAGACCTGGTCGAACGCGTTCTCGCTCGTGCGGTGCTTGGACACGAGCTTCTTGCCGTTCTGGTGGCCCACGTGCGACTGCTGCAGCCGGTTGTGCTCGTCGTCGATCTCCGAGATGCGCTTGATGAGCTTGTCGGCCTCCTCGTAGCTGAAGAAGTTGTGCATGTGGAACGTGCGCGGTGACTCAGTGAATGACTCAAGGATCACGGGTTTCTGCGTCGGGCTCTCCTTCGACGTCAGGTACACGCGGTGGCCGAGCTTCACGAATGGGAACACGAACAGCAGGCCCGGCGCGACCACATACAAGCGGTCACCCTCCTTGATGTCCTGGTATGACTCCAGGATCTTGCCGTTGCCGTTGTACACGCGGTCCGCGACGGCCGAGACCCCGCTCGCGCCACTGGCAGCATCGTCAGCTTCCTGCACGGCCTCGACCTCGATGAACTGCGAAAAGTACTCGGCGAGCTCGCGGCCACTCTTGCCTTGCAGCAGGTCCGCGCCGACCTGCATCTGCACGCCGCCCGTCGAGAAGCCGTTCTTGTAGAGCGTGACGCTCTTGAGCGGCGCCGAGCCCGAGTCGAGCTCGCTCAGCGACCGGTGCGCGTACGTGAGCTGGAAGTTCTCGCTCAGCTGGCCCCAGTACACGTACACGAGCGAGAGCAGCACGCAGAACGTGAGGTACCCGCCGATCTTGCCGCCCTTGCCCATGGTAATCAGTCAGTCGCTTTCGTTGCTGCTCGCGTGGCTTTGGCTTGGCTGGCTGGGGGAGGATCCGAGAATGAACCAGCGCGAGCACTGTGCACTGGACACCTTCAAGTCAGATAGCGCAGGAACAGAGCGCTTCCTAACATCCATCTTCGCATCCGTTAACCTCCAGTTGGTTTTGATAGAGTCAAATAGGACAAGAGGGTGAAAGGGCGTTAAGGAGACTGCGTTCTCGTGTTTTTGTAACAACCGGCGCACGCAAGAACCAAAACTCGACGAGGTGGAATGAAAATGAAGGTGCACGCGGCCTCCCTTGTACGCGGCCCACTCTCCTTGACAGCTCATGCAGTATGAGGCCGCTCAATGGCCATCATGTCCAGCCACTTGGCAGTCTTGTGCAGCCATTGATGATGCAGTAGACGAAGACACCGGAACAGAAATCAATCGAAACACAACGCAATGCCACACGCTCACGAGACAGAAACACAGCTAATTTGTTTGTTTGTTGCTTACGGCAACCTCGTTCGTTCCTTCTTCTATTCGCAGACGCGCCTTCCTTCGGCTCTCTCTCTCTCTCTCTCTCTCTCTCTCTCGTGCGTGTGGAGAACGCTCCGTTTCGCATTCCCCATTGCTCTCCCTGATGGCAACGATGGCGTCACGAGCCTATTTCCTTGCAATCACAACCGACCAACAGCACGACTGGCAAACGAGACGAGCGACACCCAGGACCAACCACACCGCGCATACGCAGTTGTCTTCCTAAAAGAGGTGGCTCTTGACGAGCTTCTGGTACTTCTGGTAGGCAAAGGCGACGGCGCCGGCGAGCACGACGAGCAGGAAGAAGAAGGGCAGGCGCCAGCTCGCCTGCGCCACGAGCAGCTCGCCCCCGACCTTGGTCGCGATCTTGGCGTGCACCTGGTTGCGCACGTCAGCCATCTTCTGCCCGATCTTGCTCTCGAGCATCTCGTTCATGCGGTCCGTGAGCGCCTGGATCTTCTTCTGGTTCTCCGCCTCCTTGCCCTTGAGCTTCGCGACCGTGTTGTCCGTCTGCTCCTTGAGCTCCTCGAACCAGTGCTCCGTCTCGATGTGGAAGTTCTTCATGAACTTCTGCAGGATCGAGATCTTGCAGCTCTGGTCGCACACGGCGTTGTTCACGAGATCCTCGAATTGCTTCGAGTAGTTGTGCGTCCACACGTCGGCGTCGGCCTGCGCCACGCCGTAGTCGTTCAGGTTGTCGAACGACTTGACCGAGATGATGTCGTGGTTGTCCGCGAGTGCGCCCGTGGACGCCGTGATGCCGAACGTCGCGCGGCGCAGCCAGTCGTGTGAGAACGGCAGTGTACCGCTGTAGCAGTCGGTCCACGACCCGCTGTTCGTCGGGTCCACCTCGAGCGTCAGCTGGTTGCCGTCGATCTTGATGCGCAGGCGAGACGAGCTGTAGACCGGGTCGAAGGCTGCGCTCTTCGAGTGGTAGCGGAACGCGGCGTCGCAGCCGATCTTGGTCTCGTCGTTGAGCGTGTCGAGGTCCTTCGTGCCGTCGTTGATCTGCACGGTCACGTCCTTGTGTCCGCCGCGGTGCTCGACGTTCTTGAACGTGTCCAGGATGATGCCGACGCCGTAGAAGTGGTCCGTGAAGCCGTGGTTGTCACCGTTCAGGTACCGCCCTTCGTGCGTGAGCCAGAGGCCGATGCCGTCGCCGAACCACTTCTTGCCCTGACCGTGAATGCGGTACGTCACCACGGCCACGAACTGGTCCTTGTCGATCACCTGGCGCGACCAGATGTTGCCGCGCTTGCTCTGGCGGTCGGGCGTCAGGCGCACAAAGTTCTTCTTCACGTCCGTGGACCCGCCCACCTCGAAGTGCTCGCTCAGCTGCCGCTTACCGTCCACGCCCACCTGGTCGAACGGCTCCTTGAACGTCATGTAGTCCAGCGGGTCGGCCGCCACGCACTGCAGCGCGCACAGCGCCAGCGCCGCGAGCGTCTTCATGAGCATCCTGACTGGTAGTGGGTGACTGGGGCCAGGGGCGGTTCGTGTGAGTGTACAGACAACGAGGGCTGCGCGAACGAATGAGCTCCTCGCCTCGCTTTTGCTTTCCTGAAAATGACACGTGACGTCAAATTAGAGCGAGGTCGGCCCTTTCAGATAGCTTAGTGTGCGACAGCATGCTGTTACAGAGGCTTGAGCTCTTCATCTGCCACGTGTGAGGGAAATTGTGGACCACATCACGCCAGTCAGCTCGCACGAAATTGCGATTTGTTGTTGACTGCAGCTTGCGCCAGCATAAAAGCGTGTGCTTTGTTTCCACGCTTCAGGTCTCGATTCTTGTCCTGCCGAAAGCAAGCGATCACATCGCTGCTTGAAATGCGTCCCGACAGGCTTTCACTATCTTGAAACGAAAAACGGCAATCAATCACACCATGAACGGACATGGCTTGGAAATGCGCACATGGACGCTATTGACATGTACTATGAACGCATGCGTGCCTATATCCCTTATCCACCCATGCGCCTGCCTTCTACCACCACCTGCTTACAGCAAGTGCGACTTCATGAGCGCCTGGTACTTGCGGTAGACGAAGAAGCCGCCGACGCCGAGACCCAACAACAACAGCGAGAACGACGTCTTCCAGCCGCCGCCGCCCACCAGGTCCGGGTTCTCGTTCAGCTGCTTGGTGATCTTGTAGTCCACGGCGGCGCCGATGTTCTCGTGCGTGGCGTCCAGCGTCGCGTCGATGTCCCTGCTCAGCTTCGCCTCGATCTCGGCCACGCGGCGCTCGTTCTCCTTCTCCTGGGTCTTGAGCTTGCCCACCGTGTTCTCCGTCTTCTCCTTCAGGTCCGAGAAGCGGTGCTCGGCCTCGATGCGGAAGTTCGCGATCTCCTTCTGCAGCACGGCGATGAGGCAGTCCGAGCCGCAGTTGGGCGAGTCCATCCACTTCTTGTAGTCCTTCGAGACCGTGTGCATGATCGTCTCCGAGTCCACGGCGCCCGTCGACGTGTCGGCAAAGTCCTCGAACGCCTCGAAGCGGATCACGTCGTGGTTGTCGGCCAGCGCGCCCGTGGCGCCCGTGATGCCGATCGTCGTCGACTCGAGCCAGTTCTCGCTGAACGGCAGCGTCACCTCGTGGCATGCGGTCCAGCGCCCGTTCGAGTTCGCGTCGATCTCCACCACGAGCCGCTGCTTCTCGATCTTGACCTTGAGGCGGGACATGCTGTGCACAGGGTCGAACGTCGCCGTCTGCTCGTGGTACCGGATCGCGGCGTCGCAGCCGATGCGCGCCTCGTCGTTGATGCGGTCGATGTCCTTGGTCCCGTCGTTGATCTGGATGCTCACGTCCTTGTGCCCACCCTTGTGCTCCGGGTTCACGAACGTGTCCACGACAATGCCGATGCCCGTGAAGCTGTCGGTGAAGCCGTGGTTCACGCCCGCAACGAAGCCCTGGTGGTTCGTGAACCAGAGCCCGATGCCGTCACCGAACCAGCGCTTGCCCAGACCCGAGATGCGGAACGTCAGGATCGCCGAGAACGTGTCGCGGCCCAGCGGCTGCGTTTGCCACAAGTACCCCTTCTTGCTCTGGCGGTCCGTCGTGAGGCGCACAAAGTGCTTCTTCGCCTCGGCGCTGCCGCCGTACGTCCACGTGTCATTCACGATGCGGCGCCCGGCGGTGTCCACGCGCTCGAAGGGAGGCTTGAACGAGATCGCGTCGATGCGCGCCGCTGTCACCGTGGTGGTCGGCAGAAGGCTCACGCACAGGCAGAGCAGCGCCGAGAGTCCGCAGCGAACGCCCGTCATCGTGTGTGAGAGGTGAGGGGTGCTGGCTGGCTCGAATGCTTTTCTGGAAATGAGGCCGTTGACGTGGAGCAACTCAGTCAAGCGGCCCCCTGAACATCATACCTGACTTGACTGTGATGTTTGATGGTATCGGCGGTCACACGTACTGTGGCGACTCTGTTCAAGGCGAGAGCTTGTTTTGTGTGAGCAGAGGTGCAACCACAGCTCCCACAAAGAGTGAGAATCCGGATCCAACTGATCAGCACGAAAACAAGAGTCTGCGCCAGAACGGAGCGTTGCACTTCCATGCGATCGAATCGGAACCAGAACGGCTCCATTCGAATTTCAGCCTCCGTTTTGTCAGAAAGAGTATAAACGTGCAGTCGGGGGACGCTCAAACGGGTTCAGCTTACAAACCCGTTTCCAG
>JAASFQ010000209.1:0-35169 GCA_023333845.1 Globisporangium polare | reverse complement strand
TAACGGGGTACACGAGTGAGTTACACCGCAGTAACCACTCTGCCAGACTACTGTCTGCGCAACAAATATAAGTACGAACTTAGTGGAAGTTCGCAGTGTTCACTTCTGAAGTGGCACGTGCGAACTTGGAGCACACTTAAGGAACAGTTAAGGCCAGCAATGATGCGGCCTTGACATTGACTATTATTACGGATAAGTAGCCAATCAGAAACACTGAGCTTCCACAGCCAGTCAAAGTAGCTTTATTTAGGCCTAGCTATAGTATACAAAGCTCTAGTAATTTGTACCCGCTGTCGGGGCCTCCCTCAGGGCCTAAATAAACAGTTTCGCTTTTGCCTTCTTTGGAAGCAATTAAAGCCTCTTACCATTCGTCCAGATTGCTCTGTTATAAACAGGCAATCAGATCGCAGGAACTGCTGATCCCCCTCATCACGAGTCCTTGTGGAAGTCGTGTAACACACGCTTCCTCACTCTGTGTATCGTGCTGAGTAACTCGGGAACGCCCGGTTACACTCCAGGTCAGATACCACCTCCTCACCACTCACACAGTAAGCCTGGACAGTCGGGCGTGTGTAGTATATCAGTGGTGGTCTCGTGCGACTGTGATTACTGCATTGGGCGAATACTACTGTTAGTGTCGTGTGCGTGAGCGAATCTCCTGTTCTATCGGGACCTGTTAACGCCATATACCCGGTACTTCATATCGTCTTCCCATATACTGTCAATAGGTCGCAAGAGCTAAGGTGGCTGTATCTCATTGGAAGAGAGCGCACAGAAGAGTGAGCGAGTGAAAAAGAGTGCTCTAGTTTAGATACCGAGTCGGTATCTCACTGCACAGAGATCGATGAACGTGTCCCGTTGCATGATAGTCCCCTCCGATCTGGCGAAGCAAGAATTGGTAACCATCGATCTCAGATCCCGCGGAGACAAAGAAGTACGCGGTTGATTGCAACGTTCGCAAGAGCCAAGGCGCGCTCCTGAGCTGACGTAGTGAGTCATCCTGCCTGGGTCTTCCTAATGACTCGGTTGTGTTTGTTTGCCTGCATGTGTATATTCGTCTGGAGAATGCGCACGAGCAGCTGATTGAAACATCCGTATCAGTGTTGTCCTGGTAAGTTTGGATTTCGTGTTGAGTGGCCGATCAGCAGTGCTGGGTATCCAATGCAGCCAGATCCAAACGAACTAAAAATGGTACACCGTGTGAGGTATTGATCAGAGGTTTGCCTGTGCAATCTCTCAACAGCTGGAAGAGCCCACCCCTTGGTCAGGGAGTCTAGAACTACACGCCTTCCCGTTTTCTGGTGTCCCACACCATCACAGGAATGGCGCTTCATCTTGCCAAAGCAGCGGTCGCACTGGTTCTTCGTGTGGCCTTTCACAAAGAAGTGGATGCTGACACTTTCCACACACGTGCCTTGGGTGAGGAATAACCTTGAGTACAGCATTGCTTTTGTTCTATCCTCCACAACTGTCAGCGTAGATGATCCACTTCTTGCCCTCTCTTTGGTTCCAGGTATAGATGCCGTGCTTGTCCCGGCTGGCTTCCTTGCAGTCGGTTTCGTACAGCGCACTAAACAGAAACTACGTTAAAGAGCGTCGTTAATACAAAAGAAGACTTCAAAAGCATGCTGTGAAACAAAACCGGACTTTGAAAGCATTGGGCAACTAAAGAGCAGGCTTAATTTCGCACACAGACTCACCTCACCGCAACTGCTTCCTTGACGTGCGTGGACATGCTCTCGATCTCATCAACTGACGGGGTGCTGATGAACGAGTGGCTGTAGATAACGCACTGGTCACAGACGTTGTCTCGCGGGACCGGATCTTGATGTTCGGACGTTCTTGCATCAGAATCGCGCGACAGGAGGAAAGCGAGGGTGGCGGTGGCGGTTTCCCAGCGATGCGGAAGTTCTCCTTCTTCATGTACTCCAGGTATTTCTTGCGCAGGAATTCCCACGTGTAGTACGATGGAAGCAGCTCACGTAAGAGAGAAACTTGCTGCCATTTTCCTTCTTTTGGCGCTGATAGCTCACTGGCACTTGCTCAGTGTCCGTCTCGGCTTAACAAGTCCTTCGTGGTGGCTCGACTAAGCACCTGTGCGCTCCTGTTGCCCTTTTTACTTTCGCTCGAAGCCTGTGTGTAAAGAGGCACACCAAAACAAAAAACAAACCTGAATACGAGATTCAAAACAAAAGCAGACTTAATTCAGCAAGACTTACTTGGCCAGCGTGTCGTTGGAGATGCTGAAACACGCCTGGAATGCTGGCTTGCAGACGCTTCGGACAATGGGTATCGTGACCGTGTCGTTGGGCTGGACTGCGCTCGTTGGGGCTGCGCTGCGGTGAGAGGCTGACACAGGGCGAGGGTGGTCGCCGAGCAGGTCCGTTGACACGCCTTGGACGTCTTCATGCAAGCTCCGACGAAGTTGCGCGTCCTCCTCCCCTCCTCGCCATCGCAAATGTCGCTCGCTCCCCAAATTAAACCTTCTAGGTTTTCTGCCGGTATAGTACCGGTATCAGCAGAAAGTTAAATGATCAGTTTACGTGTATCCTCTCAATTCGTATAAGGGTTCACAGTCTCTATTTTGAGAGGTTTAACTGTGAAACGGCGTCGCTGCAGCAGAAGCCGCAAATGGCCAACTCGCCAGCAACAAGGCAAAGGCTCGCGACTTGCGAAGTTGCCAAGCAAGTCGCCCCTTGTTCCCTGTTGGCAACTTCGCAAGTCTTGACAAGCAAGTCACCACTTGTTTGTTCTTCAGTGGCAAGCAAGCAAGCTGGCAACCAAAGTCGTTGGCAACAACAGTGGTGACCAAGTCACCACTTGGTGGCAAACCTGGAGAGAAAGCAAATGCTCGCCCGCACGTTCTTTTTTCGTGAGACACTCACACGCGCTCCCTCGGCATGTCGCACAAACAAGAGCAGCAGGCGAGCCAAAAGCTTGGTCAGTTAGCTCACCAGCTTGAGTTCAGCAAGCAATTGCGCTCCACAACCACCACAGGCTTTGCTTGTTTGTCGGTTTGCTTGGTTGTCGATCCTCATACTCACCACAAGTCTGACGAGAGAACTTGCTTGCGTGCTCTCTCCCTCTCCTTTGTGTCCGAAGATGGAGCTCCTCGCCTTTTGCCTTCGTCCTCCACTGGAATGGCGGGGCGACTTCGACACCTTCCACGCCTTACGAGCGTACATGACATAACAACACGGCGATTCACGTGTGTTCACGATCTCCCATGTATGCCAAGCGGGACTCGATGAGAGCAGGAGCGAGTGGTGGGTGTGCGAGTGGGTTTATCTTATCTTATAATATCTCTAATGGTACATTGCGCACTCGCATCCTCATCATCGTCACCTATCTCTCCCAAAATCACATTACAAGGCCGCCTTCTCCTTCGTCCACTCGGAGATGTTGGCCTTGACGCCGCTCACGAGCTGCTCGACGTCCAGCCACGGGATGACGTTCAGCGTCGCGACGGCCGGCAGCGCCATACCCTCGAGGAAGCCCGTCTGGCAGATCAAAAAGTCCTTGCGCGTCCAGAGCTCCTCGAAGCAGAACGGCGGGCTCGCGCTCGCCTGCATGCGCTTGTCCTCCTGACCCTGCAGAAAGTGCTCGGCCGTGAGGCGCGTCACCCACTTCTGGTGCTGCACGAATGGCTTCATCGTCTGGCTGATGTCGCTCACGTGCATCGCGCAACGCAGCGACAGGATCTGCAGCTGCTGCGACAGCACGTCCTCGCCCGAGCTGCGCTCCGTCTGGTGCCACTCCTCGGCCGAGACCGCCTGCACCTTGTCCAGCAGCTCGCGCTGGTAGCAGAGCGCGGTCGCGAGGATAGTCTCGCGCACGACACTCAGCACCTCGTCCTGCTGCAGCAGACTCATCTTGCTCAGGATGTTGAACTCGTCCTTCGTGATCGCCTCCACGGCGAGCGCAATGTGCTTGGACTCCATGGGCGCACGCGTCGGGAACTTCTGCGCGATCTCGTGGTTCGTCTTGATCAGAAAGTCGTTCGTGAGCCCCGTGTGCTCAATGTCGTGCATGACCGCGGCCAGCAGCGCGCCCACCTGGTTGTGCGACGAGATCTTGTCGCCCAGCGTCGTGTTCGCGAGCATCATAAATAAGGAGTGCAGTACGTCCGCTGCGTGGGCGGCGTTGTGGAACGGCATGTCGCGACGGTAGTGGTCCTCGACGTAGCGGAGGAACTTGGGCAGCACTTGCAGGTCGAGCAGCTCAGTACAGCACTCGAGGCCCTGGAACACCAGCATCCCGACAAACACGACAATGTTCTCTGGAATGAGCTCCTCGAGCATCAGCACGTCCATCTCGATCGTCCCGAACGACGCCAGCACGATCTTCACCACCTGGTCCACGTGGTTCTTGGGCACGTCGCACTGGTGGCACAGCGCGCGCACCTCGGCGTCCTGGAAAATGTCGGTCGGTCGGCTGCGCTTTCTCGACTTGGGCGTCCCGTACAGGATCTCCTCCACGTCTTCCAGGTCCTGGCCAAAGTCCTCCCACGACAGCGTCGTGCGCAGCTCGCTGCCGCTGTGACGCGTCGACAGCACGTTGAGCTTGGGGCGGTCCGTGCCGTTTGGCGCCGAGCGGCGCATCATGTAGTGGCGCATGCGGCCGACGTCCGACACGCTGCCGGCATTCGTGGCCGCGATGCGTTTCCGCAGACCCGAAAAGTTGTTCACCAGGTAGTTCGCGAGCGCCTTCATGCGCGTGTGGATGCGGGTCGATGCCATGTAGGACGAGGATGACGACGACGAGGCTGACGACGACGTCGCGTTGCTGTCGAGCTTGTCGCTTGATACGCTGTGGCCGCTGCTGCTGGTCGAGCTGAGCAGCGCGTCGGTCTTGAATCCCGCGGACGACGAGATGGCGATCTTGAGCTCGTACTTGCGGTCGTCGTCGGCCGAGTCCTCGTCGATCGGGGTCGGCATCAGCGCTTCCTCGCGCTTGCGCTCCATGATGTGGAGACTCGTGATGGCGCTCAGGTCCACCTCCTCGCTCTGTCCTGTAAGTGCTGCTGAAGAGGCTGGAGACGACGACGGGATCGCCGCGACCGAGGCCGTGGACGACGCCGCCATCATCAACGCGCTCGTGCTGCGCGCCATGAAGTGCGCGCTCTGCTCAATCATCTCGGAAATGTGTGGCTGCGTGTCGGTTCGGACTGCGCTACTGCTCTCTCTCCATACACTTTGCAGGCGCGTGTGGTCGGCGGCGTCTGGCTGTCTCTGCCCGTTGCGTCCCTCTCACTCACTCGCTCCCTCTCCACCTGTCTGTCTGGCTGCAGTCTTATTACGAAATGCGCTGTGCCATTTAGCTCAGCGAGTCTCAGCCCAGCCCAGCGAGGAGCTCCTCCCACTCGCGTGCGTCTTCTCTCAGTCCTTCTCCCCCTCGCTCTCCCATACAAGCGTCCAGTGAAATCGCCGTATCCACGAATATGAGCCAACCGCGCAACATGTCGCAGCGCGCCACTTCCTGCATGCATACGTTGCACTGGCGCTCAATTGTATGTTTAGCGTCGCTTGTCGCTACCCGAAGGTGTGCTTGCGAGCTTGACGGCCCAGATCGACCTTGCGAAAAGAGCACAGCAAAGAGAACATACACCCTCTAAACGAATGCTGCACCAAATCACAGAGGTTTTGCGCCAGTGGGACGGTGGGACAAATGTCGTTACACGCTGTCAGAAAAGCCAGTGCTCAACATGTCAAGCCTCCATCAGCATTTGGTTAAAATGGTTGTGGTGTGAATGGGCTGCTGTGAAGTGAGTGACCTCGTTGGACGCCGCGACTTCTTCGCTGTTCCACACTCGCACTGGAACGAGCACCTTCTCGAGAGGCGCTTTCGAATGCCAAAGCGAGACGCGACGCCCATTGCAACACGCTTTGCACATCGATGCAAGCGCCGCTCCCCACATCGATGGAGCAACTCGATGGAGAGCGCACGTGCGAGCGCGCGCTTCGCAGGCTAACATAGAAACCGGGCATTTTGCGTGTGCGACAACTCTTTTTCGCGCGCGGAAGTGCGGGCACTGCGTTACAAACCCTGTGCGCACTTGAGCGCGATTGATCTGGATTGACTGGTCTCTGCATTGCGTGCAGTATGTCTTGTTGCTACGGATCTGGCTGTGGGTCTCCCACATTGAGCAGCAGGATCTGATTGAAGCATTTCGTGCGACGCGCGCGAAACACATTCGCCAACCCGATTGATGCAGCTGCTTGCTCTTGTGCGCATGTGCGAGCGTCAACCCGTCTTGTATGGCGAAATGTATGCTCTGGTCTTCGCTTTTGCGCCTGCTGCTTGCTCGTTCTCTCTGCTGTTTGTTTTTACACGCACACATGCTGAGCCACCAAGCAAGCTGTCGTTGCTGTGCTGATTGTGTCCCCGCAAGGATTGTGGCTGCGGAGGAGAGAGGCGATCGCTTGTCAGGCTTGCTCACGCACACAAGTCACACATGCTTGTTCGGCTTGCTCAGCTCGTTCGACAAGCTCACGCAGTGTGCAAAACAAAGCACAGCAGGGAGAGAAGTTGGAGCCAGCAGCTGGTCGTGAAACATGAAAAGCGAGCGGGCGGAAAAGAAAAATAGCAGTTGGACAAAAACGCAGCTCGTCGACATATCAGTCAGTCATTCAAATCTGCTTTTTGCTCGCACGCACATCGCGTGGGCGGGAAACACGAGTATCTCGAGTTTCGTCATTTGGTTTGGTGGTGTTGTTGTGGTGGGCTTTATTGTGTGTGTGTGGAGGGGGGACTTGCTGAGCTGGCCCTCCTCGTATTCACCGGTTCCTGCAGCGCGCGATTCCGTTGAATGTCGTCCCACTCACTGCTCCTCCTTCCTTCTTCTCGTGTTGTGCTGTGTTGGTACTGTACGGTATCCAGTTGCTCAACTTCGTGCACAAATCGGGGGGAAATATCGAACGTTTGAGCTCTTCTCAAACGCTCGATCTGCTTTTCGGAGTTGTCCAATTTTAGTCTGTGCACTTTGGAAATACCGCCGCAGTACACCGTACCGGTATCTCAGCTCCCGTGTTGAAGCGCACACTGCCGCTTCACCAGCGCACATCACATCCAAAATGCGTCCAAGCGCCGTCCTCGACGAGCGCGCGTCCTCCGCGGGGGAAGGCAACCAGAACGCCGGCGGGGGCGGCAGCAGCGCACGCGTCAAGCCCGAGACGGACCTGTCGTCCCCGCTCTTCAGTGCCAGCCAGTACCTCGCGGTCACCCATGGCGTGCGTGCTCCTTGCGGCCTCTTCCTCTAGTTGAGGAGCTCTTTTTGATTGGTCTGTGTCGTATGTGTGTTTTACTGTAGTGCACGAGCTTCTCGGGTCTCCAGAATGAGCTCAAGGAACTCAAGCGCACGACGTCCGACAAGACCGAGCAGCTCAAGGCGCTCGTGAGCGCGCACTTCGACCAGTACCTCTCATGCCACGAGGCCGTGCGTGCGCTCGCGGACGACATCCGCACGCATCAGGGCGAGAGCGAGCAGCTCCTGGACGGCATGAAGGCGCTCAAGCAGGTGGCTGACTCGACGCTCTCGGTCATGCTGCAGCGCGCCAAGGAGCAGCGCCGCATCCGCAACACGATCTCCGTGCTCAGTCGCTTCCGCCCGGTCTTCGAGATCACAACCAAGATGAAGGAGAGCATGGCGAACAAGAACTACGAGAAGCTCGCGGAGGACTACTGTCGGCTCAAGTACCACAGCGCCAAGTCCAGCATCTCGGTACTGCAGCAGGTGTTCACGGCGGCGCATGAGATCGCGCAGGCCGCAAACACCGAGCTGCTCCAGCACTTTGACGACATCTCGCTCTCGGTTGCCGAGCAGAAGCGCGCGATCTCGGTGCTCAACACGCTCGGCTTTGTGGAGAAGCCGACGCTTATCTGTCTGGGTAAGCAGATTGAGTTCCTCGAGCGCAAGCTCGCGGTACTCTCGAGCCAAACCGACCCGGCTGCGGTCGTGAAGGAGTGCGCATCTGTCGTCTACCGCTTCCGCAGCGGTCTCTGGAGCTTCATCTGCGAGGTCTTCAAGACGCCCAGTGGGAGCACCGCGAGTGCCGTAAGCAACGGTGGGGTGACGTCGTCCGAGGCCGAGTCGATCCAGGAGAAAGCCTGGCACATCCTGTCCACGTGCGCGCAGCTCATGCAGAAGAACGCGTCGCCGCCCACGGGACCTGTATTAAGACAGCTGAACGAGTCCTTCCGGCAGCTCAACAGTCTGAAGAAGTGTCCGAACGCGTCAACGCTGAACGCCAACATCGCGCAGCTCAAGGAGTCCTTTTGCGAGAAGTTTAGGGTGGAGATCGTGCTCGAGTTCATCGCGCAGGTGTCGGAGGTGAACCGCGACCGCATGATGCAGGAGTACTTTGACCCAATCGTGATGAGCATTCCGTCGTTCGCGACCGAGTCCTCAATCGATGTGACCTCTGGCGGTGATGACCGACCAGCATTTGCGCTAAGCTCATTCTCCCCGTTCGCTACGTCCGACGTCTCGGGGCTCCCCCTGACCAAAGTCGGACAGCTTGTGACCGAGGCGACCGAGGTTTTTGACGAGATCCGCAACACGTCCATGGTCTCGTCCGAGTCCAAGATCAACCTGAACCGCGCGTCCGTGCTGACTTCGTGCGCTGCAGATATCCTGCGCGGCTGGGAGGCCGTGTGGAGGCAGATCGGGCCGGCTCTGCTGGAGCTGCTCGACAATGGGGATGCTGTAGCTCCTGGTACGAATAGTTCAAGTGGTGGCGCATCGTCCGGACTGCAAACAATCGTCGTCAAGGCTTTCAAAGCCCACCTGTATGACATGCTCTCGCTCTTTCTCGAGAAGCTCCTGCGGTCGTTCGTCACAGAACTTTCGCCGCCAACTACCATGGCGTCCGTCGCCGGGTCCACGAAGAACCGCAGTGGCGCCGAGGCCTGCGTGCTCTTTGCGATCGTGTCCAACTGCATCGAGCTGCGCGAGAAGGGCATTGGAAGCGTGGGAAAATGGATCGCGCAGCTGAATTCACAGACGCCAAGTAGTAGTAACAGCAGCAGCAGCAGCGGCAGTGGCGCTGGTGAGCACGCGACAGAACTGCGGCAGCTCGTGCAGGAGACCGAGTCGAAGTGCGTCGAGATGTACGTGTCCATGCATACGGGTCCGCTTCTGCAGGTGCTCAAGTCGGGTGCTGCCGAGGAACAGCAGCAGGCGCGTTCAGGCAGCAGTAGCGGCTCGTGCTCGAACGCCTCGTCGCGCACTGCGTCGATGACGGACTCGCGAACGAATTCCTTCACCAGTGGCGATTCTTCCTCCCCAAGCACGCCACTGGCAGCCTCGTCAATGGTTGCAGCAGCCAGTGCGAGCATTCCGAACGACGGGCGCCAGTACGTTTTCAACGTGCTGCTGCAGCTCATCACGCTGCGCAGCGAAGTGGAGACGAGCCTCACCAACTGCGCGCAGTGCGCCGAATACGTGCGCGCGGTCACGTTCCAGCTCACGAGCGTTCTCAGCCGCTTCCTCCAGGACTCGGTGCGAGAGCTCGAGGCCAGCCACGAGCCGTCCGAGTGGCTTCGCATCCACGTGAGTGCCAACTGTTGAGTGCTGTTATGTGCGTGTGTTGTGATATGAGCGTGTCTGATGCATCTGTTATTCATAGCTGCTCGTGGAGACGCGGTTCTTCCTGTTCGGCCTGAGCGACGTGATGGCGGAGAGCACGAAGATCCAGCTCATCGCGCTTGAGAAGACGCTGCAGCAGGCGAAGGCGAGCGAGAAAGTGGCGATGGCGCAGGTCACGCTGCTGAACCAGATGAAGCACCAGACGAAACTCTACCTGCTCGCGCTCGCAGCGCGCTGAGTTGTCGTACTTGCACACAGACGCATTATCACTGATAAACTATCAGTTGTTTTTCAATGGTAGCGTGGTAAGCGCTCTGGCAAGTGATAAAGGCGATTGTGCATCGGGATACGTGGCATTGGCATCAATCATAAGCACAGGCTGTATTCGTTCAAACGCACAACACTTGGATTCATTTGAGCCACGGACATGTCGTGAACGTTGCTCACTCACAGCAGATGCAAAAGTGTTCCGAGCTGTACGGACAATCCCAACGCTCGCATTTATCTGTCCACATTGTTCTGCACGCTACCAACCTGCCTGGCTTCGCCATGCACCGAATCCATGCGCACCACCAACTTCTAGCTCACGAGCGCGCTGATCGCTTTCCTCCTAGACTCCGTGCGCAGATCGATGCTCGCTGCTCACATTGCGCAATCCGAACCTGCTACTAGCTGCACCCATACGCGCTCAGTCGCTTCTTTTCTCCACGACCGACTCGGTGCGAGTTGATGCTTGCGGCGACGCAGTTCTTGCCGTTGTGTCCAAGGTGACGGCATGAAGCGTCAGCTCATACTGCGGCGCTGGACCCTCGGACGCGAAAGTGCTGCAGGAGGCGGATCAATGGACGAATGACGCGTGCTGGCTGCTTGCGCGGGCTGATCCCTGAACTACTGCTTGATCCTTTCGATAGCTGCACTGAAAGACACCTTGTCGTACCGCACCGAATACTAGTGCACTTCTTTCCCTTGAGCCTTGCTCAGGCGGCCTCCGCTCTGCTTGCGTGCACGGACGCTCGCCATTCTCCCGTGGGCTCGTGTGAGACGAAGAATGCTAATCCGATAGTTTGGCAATTTCATTTGATATTGTAACCCTGTCGTGACCGTGCCGCAGCCGTTGAGGACTCTCCTTTCCTTCAACGCTCGGTGAACGCTATTTGGGGGGATAGTCGTCCAGCCGATTCGAAACTTGAAACGGCTTGGACGACTATTTCTTCAACGAGCGTTCAGAAAATGTGGTCCAAGTCGGTCAACCTATCGGATGATAACACTATCGGCTTGGAGAATGTTTGTATGGTTTGTGATACCACCGATGCGGTTTGTGATACCACCGATGCGGTTTGTGATAATAGTGGGTGCAAACGGGTTGGAAAAAAGAACGGAAGAAGGAGGTGGCAGGGTGGGCGACATCACTCCAAACAGTACTATGTCTCGTGAAAGGCCATAACCTCTCGGTCTGCTATTGCTTCACGAGACAAAGGGAGCATATCTGTGGATACATACATTCTTCTTTCCTTCGGCTGATTGACTTTTTACACTCCTGCCTTCGTCAGATAGACTTTTTACATTCCCGTGAATTCTCTTCTCGTCAGATATCCTTTTAGATTCCCCTTTCTTTCTCCTTCCTTTTTTTCCCCTTCTTGCTTCTCTTTGAAAATCAGAGCAAGATTTGGGCGGAAGCGGACAAGTCCAAGCCGACGAGAGAAGAGCAGGGTCAACAACGAAGATGTGGGGGCGAACGATGTGGGTGCTCGCGGCCGCCGCGGCGGCGATCGCGACGCACTCGAGTACCGTGCAGGCGCGCGCCATGGACGTCGACCAGTGGCCGTCGACCGAGGTGCGTGGATGATGAAGAATGATAGCGAGAGAGAGAGAGAGAGAGAGAGAGTGTCGTTCCCTTTCAACCCGCATGTGCTCTTCAACTCGGTTGAGCATTGGGTTGATTAGTATGAGGAGGGAGAGGAAAGGAGACGATGTGGGCCGTGGTGTGTTGGTAGTGATGCTGCGTATGGAGGGCTAACTTGTGCGATCTGTGCTGATTTCTCTTGTTGATTGTTGTTAGAATGACCACACGAAGCTGCAGGTCGTGCTTCCGGAGAACCTGATGAAGAAGGACGGGTACCAGCACAAGGACGCGCTCTTCGGGTACCCTGCGTACACGATCGGTAGTCTGCAGACGCAGCTGATCTACACAAACTCGACGGGTTGCGAGAAGATCGTGGCAGACAACTGGGAGCCGCCGTTCGCGCTGCTTCTGGATCGCGGCGACTGCCATTTCGTGGAGAAAGTGCGTCAAGCGCAGCATGCTGGCGCGCGCGCGGTGTTGATCGCGGACTCCAAGTGCCTGTGCTCGGACAGTGAGTGCTTGACGAGCACAGGCGACGATTTCTGCGAGACCGTGCTTCCGTTCATGGTACGTGCTTTTGTATCTTTGCACGTGTTGGATATCGCTGTGCATGCGATTCTTACCGTTGTTGTATGTCATTTAGGCTGACGATGAGTCTGGAGGTGACATCACGATTCCATCGATGCTGATTCGAAAGAGCGACGCCGACGCGATCAAGAAGACCATTGCGCACTCGAAGGGCGTGAGCAACGTCATGGTGAAGTTCGATTGGGGGATCCCGTCTCCTGATGGACGCGTTGAGTGGACGCTGTGGCAAAGCGCGTGGGACGACCAAACGCTGGCGACTTTGGGGAAGCTGGAAGAGATTGTGACGTCGCTGGGAAGCCGCGCGTTCTTCACGCCACGCTTTGTTTCGTACAATGGCTCGAAGGTTGGCTGCCACTACGACGATGGCGACTTCTCGCAGGCGTGTGGCAACATGTGCTTGAACAAGGGTCGCTACTGTCTTCTGGACCCGTCTCCGTTCCACGACCGTGGCAGCGGTGCATCGGGAGCTGATGTCGTTATCGAGAACCTGCGACGCAAGTGCATTTGGAACATTGCGTCGAAAGAAGACCCTGGCGTCGGACTCAAGTGGTGGAAGTACGTGAAGGAGTCGGGCGTGGAGTGCGGCCAAGACGAGAACGTGTTCAAGGAGCGCACGTGCGCAGACAAGATTATGCGCAAGCACGGGATCGATGTGCACGAAGTCGAGAAATGCATGCAGCCGTACGGAGTCGACGTTGACGAGAAGAACCCGCTTTTGGAGGAAGAACTGAAGGAACAGACTTCGCTTCAGCTTCTGCGTCTCCCAGCGTTGTACGTCGATGGCGTCCACGCTCGCGGACGTGTGGATCCTACGAGCATCCTGGGCATGATCTGTGCTGGCTACGGTGCGCACGACCCTCCTGAGATCTGTAGCTGCGCGAACCAAGCTCCGATGGGACTCTTGGAGTGCGTGAAGGTTGGCGGAATCTCGAACGCTGCGATTGGGGTCGGCGGAGGGGGCTTCTCGTTCGGCTCGGTGATGGTGCTCATGATGTTCGTCGCTGGTGCCGTGTCTGCTGCTGGCTTCGTGTACTGGCGCCGCACTCAGCGTCACATGCGCGAGCAAGTGCGCAGCATTCTCGCCGAGTACATGCCGCTGGAAGACCAGGGACTGCTGGACGATGTCGACGATGACGAATACGACGGACACCGCATGCACCCTGCGGCCCTTGCTGCGGCGAAGAGTCCTCGCGGATACATGCCGACGCGTGGCTTTTTAGATGAAGAGGAGGACGGCGTGTAAAGAGAGAGGAAGTCCAACCAGCTCAGCCAGGTCGTCCACAAGAAAAGTGAAATGGCGCCAGTGAGTAAGTAAGGTCAGTGCCCATTGCATTCGCTTCTGCGCAGTCGTGTCGTTTGATCGATTATCAGTCATCCAAGAAACAACAACACCTATTTTCCCTCCAGGTCTAGGAAAGCTCAAACAAAAATAAAGAAAAAGATTTGCGAGTGTCGCTGTCCAAAACGGCATCTCCTATGGAATGGAAAATGTGTGCTCAAGTGGGAAACTATCAGTGGTATTGACATGTTCATGGTGCAGCTTGCTCGAACGACTACGTACTTCACGACTACAGCATGAACTCCTTGTACGTCTCGTTCTCGGACTCGTCGTGGTACGCGTACGCCAGCTGGTCCAAGAACGACTGGAAACGCTCCTGGTCCTGCGGCGGCACCTGGAAGCCGACGAGCACGCGGCCGACGTCTGCGCCGTGGTTGCGGTAATGGAACAGGCTGATGTTCCACTCGCCCTCGAGCTTGTCGAGGAAGATCTTGAGCGCGCCCGGTCGGTCCGGGAACTCGAATCGGTACAGCAGCTCGTTCTGCACGGTGCGCGACTTGCCGCCGGCCAAGTGGCGTGTGTGCACCTTCGCGAGCTCGTTCTGCGTCAGGTCCATGACGTCGTACCCGGTGGTCTGGAGCTGCGTGATCGCCGCGTGCGCGCTGTCGAACGTCGGCGAGTGGAAGGACATGTAGATGAGCGCTTTCTCGGCATTCGAGAACCGGTAGCTGAACTCGGTGATGCGCACACCCTCCTTGTCCAGCTGATGATAAAGATTCCGAAACGCGCCGGGAGTCTCATCGATCTTCACGGAGATCAAGCTCTCGTTCGAGTCGGCGCGCTCCGAGACGAAGCGCAGGCGGGCAAAGTCGATGTTCGCGCCAGAGGTCAGCGCCACGAAAGTGCAGCCCGTCAGCCCCTTGCGTTGTGTGTACTGCGTCACGCCGGCAATCGCGAGCGCTCCCGCGGGCTCCAGGATCACGCGCGTATCGTTAAAGCCTCGCTTGATTGCAGCGCAAATCTCGTCCGTAGACACCGTGATCATCTCGTCGACTGCCTCATTGCACACTCGGAAGGTCTCTGCGCCAACAAGCTTCACTGCAGCGCCGTCCGCGAAGAGACCGACGTGGTCCAGCTCAACGCGCTTTCCCGCGGCAAGCGAGGCGGTCATCCCTGGTGCGTCACTCGCTTCGACACCGATCACCTTGACGCTCGGACGGATCTGCTTGACCCACGCGGCGATGCCAGCGAGCATGCCGCCGCCGCCGCAGCAGACGAAGATCGCATCGAGCTGCTCGCCACTCGTCTGCTGCAGAATCTCCATGCCGATCGTCCCCTGACCGGCGATGACGTACGGGTCGTCAAACGGCAAGATCATCGTGCGTTTCTCCTGCTTCTCGAGACGCTTGGCTTCGGCGGCCGCCTCGTCAAAGCTCTTGCCGTGCAGCACGATGTTGACGAACTCGCCGCCGTGGTGGCGGACTGCGTTGACCTTGATCTCGGGCGTGGCGAGCGGCATGACCACCATGGCGTTGACGCCCAGACGGTGCGCTGAGAGTGCGACTCCCTGCGCGTGGTTGCCGGCAGAGCAGCATACGACGCCGGCTTCCTTTTCTTCTTGCGAGAGGCTCGCCATCTTGTTGTACGCGCCGCGGATCTTGAAGGAAAACACGGGCTGGAGGTCCTCGCGCTTGAAGTACACGCGGTTCTGCAGCTCGTGCGAGAGCGATGTCGCGTGCTGCAGTGGCGTCTGCTTGGCCACGTCGTACACGCGCGACTCGAGGATCATGCGTCGGTAGTTTGGGAACATGCCCGCGTCAGATCCGGCGGCGAACGTGCGGCAACTGCCGCTCCATTGCGCCGCTCGCGACGAGGTCCATGCGAGCAAGGTCGAGGGGGTGAGGTGCGGGAGTGGGCGTCGGAGCCCTGCGCCGCCGACGCGTCTGGAGAGCAGGAGCCTTTCGACCGAGCGCAGCGTCGACATGATCCAGCTGACGGTCGGAGGGCGGGATGTGGAATGCGGATTGCGAGCTGCCGGCTCGTCAACACCCCCGAGAGCTTGCGCATTCACCACTGACATTTTCTTGTGGAAATGTGCAAAACGAATAAAAAAGTCGACATATTTACGCATTTCAAATTGGAATGTTTCATTCATCCTTTTATTTGTAAACTGAATGAATGTACCTTTTCCGATTCAGGGTGCTGTTTATAATACAATTTTGGTATATAAAGAACAAGCTCTGAAATGAGGAACCTGGCGTGATGTTGGAGCTCACCACCGAGTTCACAATCACGACGGCTGCGAGTGCGCTGGCGGCAGCTTCGGGGTCCACACCGACAGCAGGCCGTCGCTTGTGCCGGTGTAGAGCTTTCGCTCGTCGGCTGTGAGGTACACTGCAGTCACGGGGCTGCGCGACGACGGCGTTGACACAACGTGCCGGCCCTTCAGCTCGATGTTCCACTCGTCGTCCCCGTAGCCCGACTGCGAGTATGCCCAGATGCACAGCACGCCGTCCGCGTGGCCCGTGATCACCGCCTTCTCCTTGCTCCACTCGGATTTCTGGCTGCGATTCAATGCGAGCGACATGATCTGCGATCGCGGGAACACTGGGTCGAGCTGGAGGGTGTCGTAGCAGAGCTGCACGAGCAGATTCCCGTTCACGTCGTAGACGCCGAACCGCGCGCCGGAGGCGACGACGATGTCTCCGCTGACTTCGTTGATGCAGATGCTGCTGATGCTGCAGAACTCAGGCGGTACTCTTGAGTAAGAGAGTTCGTCATCTTTATGTGAGCTGCTTTTGGACCCGGAATTCGAGCTGCTGTGAGAGCGATGATGACGGGTGAACGACGGCAGTGTGAACATGTACCGCATGCGGTTCAGGTCCCACATGACAATGATGCCACCCGAGCAACCACTCACAGCAATGCTGTAGGCACGGCAAGCGTGCACTGCAGTGACGGCTCGATGGTGAGCTGGCGTCACGAGCGTGGCAAGCGCTCGCATCGACCGCGCACTCTGACCAGCAGTGTGCAAGCCCAAAGTGTACGCTCGACGCCGGTTCGCACTCGTCGAGGAGCTTGTCGTCTTCCTTGAGCTGAACTCCCAGATGCGGATCACGGGTGACGAGATACCTCCTGTTACAATCGTGCGTCCATCCGATGTGATGCATGCGACGTTCACTTCGACCGTTGTCTCGAAGGACGCGACGACTTTCGAGTCGCCGCTGCTTCCGAGCTCACACGACCCCGCAGACAAGACCTTAATCGAGCGATCCTGGAACCCCCACGCGAGGAATTCGTTGTTACGAGGCGGGATCAGCAAGCATTTGTCGCCCACCGCAGCCACTCTCTCTTCTCTCGCGACAAATCCCGTCATCATACCCACTTGCTGGATGTTGGTGGCGTAGACCCCGGGGCTGAGCTGTCGACCGCGCAACAGAGCTGGTCCAGTGTATGCATACTGCTGTCCGCGATTTGAAGACAGAAGTGGGTTCAGCGGAACATCTCGCTTTGGCTCTTGATGAAGCAGTGCCGCTTCGTCGAGGATCCGAGTTGTATCATCTGTAGCTCCACCGAGTCCCGTGTTCGACAGGATCGTCTGCATTCGGTTCATGATCTCACTGCTTTCCATCGCGCCGATGAAAGAGCTCGCGAGCGCTGCTCTGCTTGTCATCGGAGACGGAGCGGCGAAGGTTGCACTCAATGCTGATGAAGAAGGCGCCGATGCATGGTCGCTGTCACCACTATTCATGGCACCAAAGAGTCGGCTGTCATTGTTGGAACTGAATGAACTTGGCCCCACCGAGTTTGCCGCACCGCCTCCGCTTAGTGGAGAAACCCGTGTTCTTGCTGGGTGTGCAGTCTTGAAAAGTTGCGACGGTGTCTGCCCGAACTCGTTGATCTGGTCGACAATCGCCCGCTTCATCGCCGGATCCGAAATCGTCTCGAGGTCCACGGCGCCCTCATACGTGAGATGATAGAACACGTTGCACGCATCGACTGCAGCTGCACCCTGCTGCTTGTACCCAAATATCAAGTCGATCCAATGGTGAAGATTCGCAGACACAAAGCTGCTCTCAAGCGCTTCGCGGTTGACACGAACGAACTCTTTTGCCGATCCGTGTGCCCATGGGGGTAGCTCCACATCGTTCACGCTCGTGCCATTCTGGTCTCTCCCGAACTCGATTGCATTGACGTTCTTGAGGAACGCTGGGAGGTAGAAGAACTCGGGAATCAGCTCCTTCACGTCCTGCGTTCCATTCTGCGCGTTCTCGACACCGGCAGCGCTGTTCCACGCGCCACGAACACTGGAAAACAAGCGATCTGCGTGGTCGTACTTGCCACCCTGCAAGTGCAGCAAATGCGTGGTAAACGGCTCCACGCGCATTAAGTAGTAGAGCACAATCGCCGCGGACGAGTAGTGGGTCCCGTAATGGAACGGCTTCGAGGTCAGCAAGTCGCTCGCGTCAGGGTTCTCGGACAGCCCGTCGTAGCGAGCCCGGAATTCTTCCTCGCGGTTCAGCGCCCCCATCGGTTTGGTCAAGTCTCTGAACACACTCGGGTCGTTGAGATCGATCACTTCCGAGGTGTAATCCGACAAAACCCACGGGAAAACCTGGTCCGTCAGTAATAATGTGTGCACAGATCATTGTGTCAGCACAGAAATCGAGAACCACAACAAGCAGCATATATCACAGGAGTTTCCTTCTCACCGGATACTGCGTGAGGTCGTTGTACGATCGCCCGGCGAGGGTGTTGAGGTGCATGAGGTACTCGAAGTTTGAGATTTCACCACCAATCCACCGCTCCGTCATGCTGTTGCGCAGCAACTTCCTCAGCTGTGAGTACAGGTCTCCAGTGGCAGCAGTTCTGTCGATCCCATTCGCCGCGCCGCGAACATTTGGACACTTGTTCAGGAGTGAGTGGAAGACATTCTCGCGCTGTTGATTCGACTCGAACGTGATCTACACACGCAAACAAACAATACGAGTTACAACTACACGCCTTTCAGAGTGCTCGATCAAGGTCAAAGCAGAGCGAGGTCAAGCACTTACCAGGTAGTTTCTTCCGTCGTGGGCAAAGATCTCGATCGCGACATGCCTCAACTGGTATCGCCGCTTGTGCAGCTCGACGATGTCATCGTACGCCCAATAGCGGCACTGGTGCGTATAACTGGACCGTGTGAGCATAAACGAAGATGCGCTGTTGCTTGGCGTGTGCGGGTTGAGGATTTGGATACCATTCTCAAAACTTTGGGTCAGAACCTGGTTTTGATGGTGGTGATGCAGGCTCAAGCCCCGCTCGAGACGAGTCGTTGCTCCTCTCGAGATTTCCACAACTCTGGTCTGAGTGTTCTGCTCGCCACCAAGCAAATCGATTTCAGTCGTTCCACCGCCACCTGCTGCTGCTGCCAACCGCGTGTGTGTCACCAATCGCTGATAATTGTCGACGATGTACGCGTGCTCGCTGCAGAGAATGAAAACCCCAGGACATGAATCCATGCCGTCAATTCGCAAGCAGTCATAGATGTCCATGATGTCGTCCCCGGGCATCAGCAGCGGGCGCAGCTTCTCGTCAATCGCGTCAACTTCTTCTGCAAAGTTCAGCCCACCACTGGTCATCGCAGTGGCACTAGAGCGCTCAACTTCCTCTCGATCATCGCTTTCGTCTTCGTCCTCGCCGCCGCTGTCGTGGCACGTCGAAAGGCTGTCTCTCCTTCTTTCACCCTTCATCGATCTCTCGACTGATTGTGCAGATTGGACCGAACTCGTATCGTCCAAGCACTGGCTTGCAAAGCAATCCTCGAAAGAGCCGTGGCGTCGTTCGTTCAAATTGTCACCCGGCCCACTCTTCTTGAAGAGGTCGTTAAGCTGGCGCGCTACTTTGCGATAGACAGGTCCACCGCCATCTGGATGGCTGCTTTCAGCTTGAGCAGAGAGAACTTCTGCGAGATCTCCTTCCGAGAACCTTCTTCGGAGCAGTCTTGGACGTCGGCGCTGCAATGCTTTTGGTGACGACGGCTCCGCAATGCTGAAAATGAGGTCACCATTGGTAGCTCCACTTGTCGTTGAGTGCTTCTGTTGCGTGGTAGATGGCTGGTGGTGCCGAAAAGTTTTGGAGAACCTTTTCCGCATTCGAAACGGACCTTCCGTGAAATCCAGTCGCCAGCTGCTGCCTGCTGCAACAACTGCACTTCCCGAAGCCGATGAGAGCGACGAGCTCTCTACTGCAACACTGTGCATCAAGGTGGGATTGCACATTGCGGTCCTCTGCGCATCCTCCAGCGTGATGCCACCTCCTAACGCATGCTGGAACAGGTTGAGCCGAATGTGCTGCCACTGCCGAGCAATGAACTTTTGCCGGTCAATGCGATCTTGCCGCCACTTGACTTGCCGCCGAGATTCTTTTTGTTGCATTGCCACAAGCGAATGGAACAGCGTCTTCTCCGTATCGAGAAGCCACTCGTACCGCGTCTTGAAGTGACGCGCGTGTTTTGTCCTGGTCACCGACAGCTTCTTGTGATGCACAACCCATGCTTCTCGAACCGCTTCTTTTGAATCAACCACGGATTTCAGGAACGTTCGATCCAGATCGATCTCGAGCTCTTTCAGAGGGGGGCCGAGCAGCTCGAGCCACTTCTTGAACTTGATGAACGCTGACGAGTTGATAGCGAGGGTGCTTGCTCCTCCTCCTTCTTGATCGCTGTCCTGTGCCACCTTTCCTGGCGGACACTCGAGTAGCACGTCGAAGCCGTTCTTCATCAGATTGACCGAGTACGGTAGTGCTCCCGCGCGCCTGATCTCGATTGTCAGCAAGTCCACCATGAACGAACGCTGGAAGTAGAGGAGATCAATCCAAACGTGAACGGCCGCTTCCTGGAGTAGCACGTTCGAGTCACTCAGAAGCTGCAGCAGGTACCGGCACAAACAAACAAAGAAATCTTTGTCTTGGTTGTTGCGGGAGCCAAGCACGACATCGCGATTCACGTGAATCAGCTGCAGCATCGCTGCAAGCTCTTCGTCGCTCACTTCCACTCGATGGCCACGCAGCACGTGGAGAACGACCGCGTTAAGCGTCACGTAGAGAGCTTCGAGCAAACTCTCGAGCTCCGCGGGCTTGGACGAACTGATGCGGTCGATAATCTGGCGGATCTGACGGCGCTTCTTGCCTTTCGTGAGCTTGTCATGCAGTATTCCACTCAGCGACGTCGACGAAGACGACGAGAACACTGAGAAGCCACTGCCGCCGCCGATGATGCCCACCGACGTCTCTGCCAACACAAACAGCACAAGTTCCAGCAGCTTCCCAGGGCCGCCTGCGAAGTGGAACTTGCTGCAGCACGCAAATGACGGTGGGCACCCGTCGCCGTGCTGCGCACGTTGCCAGTTGTGCATCTTCTGCACCGCAAACTTGAGAAAGTCGCGCAGGTTGTGGGCGAACATCTTGTGCTCCGTGAGGATCTCTTCATCGCTGAGCTTCGCACGCAGCTGCTCCAATAGACTCAGCATCACGAGGCTCTGAAAGCGCAACTGCAGCCCTTCACTCAGTGGAGGTGTGAGCTCCATGCCAATTGCGCTGTCAAAAATCGTTTCGACCACGTCGCTGCCTTTTGGGAAGTCCAGCAGAAAATTCATTTGGACGTCAACGAGGATCTGGGAAGCGCGCACCGCTGTCGGATGCATGAACGGATCTTCACCAAGCTCGTCCTTTGCTGCGGCATTTTCTGCGAGCGTGACTGCGCAAATCGCGTACTCGTACGCGCTCAGGTCTCTTTTTTGATTCAAAAGCGCTTGATGGATCCGCTTCTCAGACGGCAAGTATTTCTCCAGCACTCGACTTCGACTAGCGGTGCAAGCGAGGAGCGTGAGCTCTTCGACGAAGTCCATGCGGAACTTGTCGCTCCCGACAGCGAGAAGCTTGTGAAACGAGGGCATCTTGTCGTAGAGATAGTGCAGAAAGTCGAGCACTTGGATGTGGAAGATCTCGTTGCTTTTCGAGGAGCCATCCGTCAAAACGATCGGCTTCTGCTGCTGCTGCTGATCTCGGAAGCGCGATAGAGACGTGATCGCCACAGGGTCGCTGTAATGACGGCGGATGATGCTCAGGACTACGCACACGACACTCGAGTTTAGAATCCGGTCACTCTGGATGTTGAGCTCGAAGTCCTTGCTCAAAAAGAACATCTCGAACTGGATGTCGTGCGGAATCCCATCCACCGGTGTGCCGAGCATGATGCAGAAGAGCGTGTACCACATTTCGTCAAATGGGAATCGAACGCTATGCTGCTGAGGGAGTTGGCGCTTGGTACCAACACTGTTGTTGATGTGCCTGTCGATCATTGTGAGCGTCTGAAATGCACGCTGATCACAGGGAAGTCCTTGCGAGAGCAACCGATAGTAGCCCTCTCTCTTGAAGAATGCCTCGTAGCGCGATCGGGTCAGCAAAGCACACAGCAGCTTCAACGCCAAGGTCACGGTCGATGATGCGATGGAAACCGAACAGAAGGATTCCGTGGATGGAAACAAGAAGTAGCACATCCAGCGTGGAGAGAGCACTTTCCGGAACCCAGTCAGTCGATGGGACGACGGCAGCTGGATGCGCGAGGTTGTCGTCGTGCCTCCCCCGGCTCCAGTGGAGCTGCTCGTGATGCTACTCACGATTGTCGCCGTCGTTGCTCCAGTACTGCTTTCGTTCGTGGCCACTGTTCCATCTAACTCGTCTCGGTCCTTGCTCTCTTTCAAATCACGCTTCTGCACAGCCTTGAAGAGAATGTCGAGCAATAGGTCCTGGATCTTTGTCTGGTGCAGTTTCCATTTCGACGAGCTGTTCGTCGCCGTCGTCGCAAAGCGAGTTCCTTCTTCGTCATCAAAGCGCGCTTGGCCCATCGAATCCGCGTTCTCTTTCGTATAGAACTGAGAAACACGCTTCAGAGTGCCCCCTCTCGGGCTCAAGCACAATTTTGCAATTGTACCACTGCGATCCGCTGAAAATGATGACCCTGCTTTGAGCTTCATTGCGAACTCGCGAGTTGTGGAGCTCAGATTCTCTTCGTTGGACATTCCTCGCCGATACTCAAAGGCTGTGCCTTCTTTGGCACCTTGGATAGAACGCGCGAACTTTGGAGACAGCGTGCTCGTGAGAAATGTCGCGACGTCGGCAAAATTTGCTTCCACACTTGGACCAGAGCTGCCAGTCAAGCACACGAGAATCAGGTCGACGATCACTCGTAGCAAATCTGACTCCACGTCGGCATCCAGGAAAACATACAGAAGCTGTCGCACAATGGAAATTGACTGCAGCTGCGAGCGATTTCGCTCTCGGAGCTCTTCGTCGCCGGCAACAAGGCACGAGTAGAGCGACGAGAAGAGCAGCTTCTGGGTGTCCTTGTCCACTTTCTGCCATAGAGAGTAGTCCAGCACGAAATACTGCAGAGCCTGTAGGTTGCGGATCGAACTCTCTCTTGACTCTGTCCACGATTGCGAGAGCGCCGATCCCCGACTTGTCCTGGAGATTTCTCGTTCGTCTTCATCGATGTCAATGTCGATTCCAACAATTCGGAATAGAAGCTGCAGTGTGGTCTTGCCCAGCAATGGCGCCTTCTGGTGCAGCAAGAAATTCACGACTCCGTACCCGTGCTCTTGCTCCATTGCATCTAGATTCTGAGCATTGCCTTGCATGACGCTCCAAAGCAATCGTAGCGAGAGGTCGACTTCTTGAGCTGTGTTGGCTTTCTCGAGAAGCACGTAAACGAATTGGCAGCCTGAACTACACAGTTCGTAGAGCGCACTTCCGAGCGTCACTGGCGCGTAAGCTGCTGAGCCACCCATGAGCTGCATTATTGGACGTCCATCGAGGCGAGTGCTTGGAATGATCGACGAGTCCACACCGACTGCATTCCTTGATGTGTACGCCAAAAGCACTCGATCCTGGCTGATTGGCACGTTGATGAGGGGGACGGCGCTAGGAATCCGAGCAAATAGACTGGAACCTGCTTTCATGTCTTGCACGATCGCAGCCGCAGCAGACGAAGCAGCCGACGCTAGAGACAGGCTCCCGCGAATGAATGAGTTCTTGCTCACGCGTTCTGCATCCACTGACTCGATGAGCGCGCGGATGGGGTCTCTCATGTACTCGTCGATGAGTGTGAGGTTCTGCACGCGCAGGTGGTCGAAACACACTGCGATCTCTCCGTTCCCAGCCTCGCCGCAGAAGAGACCGTCGTACCCGGGGCCAGCTGCAAATACTGTGTTGATCACAAATGTCGGAACTGGCTCGTCTATCAAGTAGAAGGAACCAACAGTCCACGTTGAAGTGGATACTCGTCTCGCTTGAGAAGGAATGCCGACCATCCCACTCAACGGCTGCCCACTTGTGATGCTCGACGGGTACGACATCTTTGCGATCTCTTGCAAAACTCCATTCAGGTAGAACGAGATTGTGCTGGACTGAAATCGCTGTCTTGAATGGACAAATGTCGCGTGGTGCCACTTGTTCGCTTCGATCGCCGAGTGACTGAATTGATGCACAGTGCGACTCGCGCTTGTGCGCATGAACACTTTTGTGCCTTTCAGAAAAGCCTCTGACACGGATTTCGAGTCTCCTGATCGAAACCGAAAGAGGTAGAACATCGGCGGGTTGCAAATGACGCACTCCCCGCCACACTGCAGCAGCGCGTCCACACACGGCCGGCATGCTCGGTGCGAGCACTTGAGTGCCGTCTCTTCTCGCAAAGTCCCTCCACACAGCATGCATTTCCGGGCCATGAAGCATTCTCGATACAGCTTCTCCCGCTCGTCTTTTGTCTCGAGCGCGTCCACTCGAAACCACAGCATAACCGAGTACCCGTCTGCTGGCGGCCATATCTTGGACACGTTACTGAAGCTTGGGATTGAAGAAGAACTCATTGAAGACGAAGCTGCTGTGGATGACGATAAAAGGCTTCGGACGTGGACTTCTGGTATCTGAAGGTACGCGAACCCTTCCGTTGAGACGTCAAATCGCACGCCAGGAGCACAGGGAACCTTGTACACTGCACTCGATGCCAGCTCCACAAAAAGATGAAGTAGCGAAGATGTTGTTGACACTGCTGGCGTCAATCTGTCGTCTGTACTGTCCTCGTTTGCGGCCTTGATCTCCTCGTCTTGCAGTAAGAAGTATGGCAGCACTGGCTGGTGATTCAGATGTCGAGCATCTGGCTGGGTGTGTGTACTTGACAGATACAGCATCAATCTGATCCAGAGCGAGATTTCCTGGTAGGAAATTCCAGACGGAGCGATGTTTCTCAGCAGCCGGACAACTTTGGCGTGATAGACGTTTTGATCCGAGAGGAGAGCAGTGTGGAGTGTCAATGCTCTGCTCTCAGCATCGCCCAGTGTGTACTGGTTTGTCGAGCCGAAAGATCGAATCAAGATATCGACAGTGCCACATGACGCGAGCTTTTTCGAGCTTCCTGGTCTGTTGCGTTCATTGTTCACAGCAGTCGAGCAAAACAAGAAGTCAGGGGGAAAATTGCGAATAATGGCGGTACGTAACGAATCACTCACAACACAGAACTTACCCTGCAGAGATGATGCAGCAATCGTCGAGTATTCGATCAACTTTCTCCTGCGGAAGCTGGGCTGACCACAGACTCAAAAGCTGGATTGCGAGTCCGAACGCAGCCGGGTGGGCCATCTCGAGAATTGTGACAGCTGACGATGGGATAGCACCATTGCTGATTTGCTGTTGGCTGGCAGGAATCTTGATGTCGACAAGAACTTTGGCTGTCGACTCGCCGACAGACACGCCGAGTAGCGCCTGCACACTCCAGAGCAAGCAGTCACTCTCCTGCTTCCCTGCGTCATACTCTTCGTGTTCCTCTGCCTTTCTTCGTCTGGTCTTGAAGAACCGATAGAGCAAATCTCCATAGAAACCAAAAGTGACAGCCCTAAATGAAAGCCAGTGTTAGCCTGCTGTTCGTCCCATTGCTGGGAGGTTGACAAGGAAGAATTAAAGAAGGAACTTACCTTGCAAACGTATCCCCAGCGATCTTGCTCTGGGTAATCTGGAGGTGGATGAGCTTCATGGTGAGACACACCGCAAGAAGCGAGTCGCCATCACGATTGTTTCCGGGGTTACTTTCTTCCGACACATTTAGCGCGTGTAGCACTGCCAGACACGTACTCACTCCACCGCAATCGACCAGCGCCACCAGGATCTGATCACAATCCGGTTTCTGGAATCTGCCGAGGTTTGCAAAGCGCGAGCCACGATGATGCGTTCCATTAATTGGTGGAAGACACGAAACTTCGTCTGACGGCCGAACGATCTCCTCGAGAGCACCAAGCGTGACGAGCAGCGAATTTGTCCAAGAATTTGATTCACTTTTGACACCGTCGTCTTGACAGAGTGGCAGTGCAGCACAGCGAATAGACTGCATGATGCAGTTGATGGAGTTGTAGATGCTCGTGTTTTGCCGCTTGAAGGTCAGCGCGACGTGAAGAATCTTGCTCCAGAGCACGATCGCAGGGTTCTGGAACTCTACACGTGCGATCAGCAGACAGACGCACTCAAGCGTCTCTGGACTGCAAAGGGTGCGCGCGTAGTAGTCTTCATCTGCGTCATCCTTACTTGGTTGCTTCTGGTGCGCAGCATCCGCAAAGACTGTCAGCACGTCCATGAGCGTCACAAAGTCTCGAATACTCATGGAACGCTGACCAGTGAGTTGTTGCTGCGACTGCTTGGATGCGGGTGGTGGACGGCAATGAGACACCAAAAGCGCGAGCAAGTTGCTCTCGCTCACGGGCATGTATTCCGCAGTTGCTTGATTTATTGCTCCCAGCTTCATCACGCTTGTTGGATATGCCACGTTCACATTCGCCAGCGGGTCTTTCAGCTTGCTGGGCAACAAACATCCAGCTGCTTGCGTCTGGAAAAGCGTCAGTAGACCATCGATCACTCCGACTTTCCGCAAAATCCGTGTGTAATCGCCGTGGAACCGCAGCAAATTCATCAGAAACCCAAGCAGCACGTTGACGCTGCTCATACCGACGGAGCCTGCGCGCAGGACTTGATTGATCGCAGCGAGTTCTGCGTACGGGATCACGTTGGTCTCGATTGCAATCGCAGACAAGACAGATCCGATCGTCGCTCTTGTAATTTCCGGGTACGCGTCAAGTCGATAAAGCATCTGCTCCAGCACTTGGGTTTTCTAGGCGAACGCGAAAGAAAAACAGCACATCAGCAAAGTGTTCTCACTCATCCTTTCCCTCTATGAGCAAGCAGCAGTACGTACCATGACCAAAACGTAGTCGTATCGATTTTGACAGAGGATGCGGCCGATGCGCTCAACGTACTTGCACTCCAGCTGCTCCCGATACCGTTTTTGTAAACTCGAAGGTGAATCAGGAAGAGAGGGCGACTTCTTCACTGTCTGCTTCTCAATTGGCGTTGGGTAATGAAGGTACTCGAGTACGTTGGTGAGCATCTGGAAAGCGTCGGCGTTGAACAAGGATCTCGTGTTCACTTGCCCTATCAAGTCTCCATTCAGTAGCGCGAAGTACTTTTGACTGGCGACATCGTTGTACGACTTCCCGCTCTCGTTCCCACTGAGCGCGAGCTCGCCCAGTGCCAGCGCGATTGCCTCTTGGTCACGGAGAAGAAGAGGCAACGCATCCTCCATGCTGGCAGATCTGGTTGATGAAGTCGAGAGCGACAGTTGAAGCTGGGTGGATTCAAATATCTTCGCGAAGTGCGCTGCCACCTGATGATAGTACTGGTGCTGCCGCAGCTGCTCGTGCAGTCCGTTGGACACCGACGCGATGGCGCATTTTAAGACGTAGCTGGATATCGAGATCACTTTTGCGAGCGCTTGGGCATCATTGTCCACCGTAGCCAGAAGTCCAAGCAGGCACTTGTGCTCGAGGAAATGCGGCACCAGTTTCTGTTTCCACATCTCACGGCTCTTCGATCGAACAAGCTTCTCAATCAACTGGGAGCCAGACAATAAGCACTGTTAGCTTGAAAGTCTGTTGAGAGTGTACAACACCTGACAGAATATACGATGGAAACGTACCGAGAGGGCTGCGAGCTGTTGAGGCCGTCCATGTTGGAATGAGAGATGGAAGAGTCGATGCATCGTGCTCGATTCGATCAGCTCTTGTACAACTTCTTCGTAGCGAATCGCTTCGCCAAGGAACTCGAGCGTCAGCATCAGCAAATTTTGCATCATTGCTGTCATTGCGGTAGAAGGATGGCTGATCGGCGCGCCTGAATCGTTTGGTGCCATTGCTTTGAGCAGTTTCACAAGTGTTGATGGGAGTCGCTCGCCCGCTAAGAGAACAGCGTGCTCGCGTCCACTGTCGGGCATAGACATCAGCCTGCTGAGGACGGTCAACATCGAAACGCAGTCGGATGCACGCTCTGACGTTATCGAAAGGGAAAGGATCGCCTGGTTCCCCTGCATCCTGTCGGCATTGTAACTCTCGAGAGCCTTCGCCAGTCGCTGCTGGACTCGTTGTGCGCAGACACTAATCACGGTGATGCGTTCTTGTGCGGTTCTACAGAGCAACACAACAGAGAAGTCGTCGTCAAACGATGTTGTATCCTGCAAGCAGTTCTTCGCACAGCATCATCAGATCAAAGACATCTCTTACATTGACACGTAGCCGCGCTCCGTTCCCGAGCCCTGCTTGCTCTCAGTGAGTGCGATACACAGCACCTCGAGTGCTTGGCGCTGCATGCTCTCAGACTGTGAGCTCACAAACTCGATGACCTTCGCGTGCAGCTCGTCCGCGCTCACGCTGCTGTTCATGGGCTGCACGCTCGTCGGGCTCGAGCCCCTATGGTGGCGACCCGTCGCTGCTGCTGCTGCTGCTTTTACTGGTAATGGCGGTGATCCTGGCGGGGATTGCGCTGTGAGAGTTGAAGTTGAAGAGCCAGTCGTCGATGCGGGCGGGGTGCGAATTGAACTTGTTGCAGGAGTGAAGGTGCTGTGGCGGTTTGTCACGGTTGTCGATGGCGACGCCTTTGGGTCCGCGCCGTCGGGGCTCGCGGGAGTGGACGACGGCGCGGATGAGGAGCTCGCGCGGCGCTGGAAGAGGCGCTTCATTCTGCTACTAGTGCTACGACGGCGGGTTGCTCGTCGCCGTCCGCGCGCATGAGCGAGAGCGTCGTTTTGGTTGCCCGACAAAGAAATCATGGCATCTTGTGGGCCCTTCGCGCAACATCTCTGTAACCAGACGACCTTCGCGCAACATTTACACAAACATGCAAACAGTTCACGAAGCACGCGGAACAGGAAGCAAGCATGTCGTCACCCGCTGCGGCGCCGCGGAAGAAGGCATGCTCAGTGCGCGTGAAGGAGCTGACGCCGGCACTCGCGGACAAGGAGTGCGGCTTCAAGGTGATCGTGATGGAGTCGAACGCCAAGGACGAGGCGAACACGAGCAATAACGCGACGCTGCTCGTGGGCGACGACTCGGGCTGCGTGAGCCTCGTGCTGCAGAAGGCGCTCGCGGCGCACCTGCGGCTCGGCGACATCCTTCAGCTACAGCAGACGCAGGTGGTGTTCAAGAACAACCGCATTTATCTTTGGGGCGGCAAGGTCGAGCGCCTCGGCGAGTTCCTCATGCTCTTCAAGGAGTCGTACAACGTGAGCACAATCACGTGGGTGAAAGACCCCAACAACCCCGACGTCATGGTGAGCAAAGCCGGATAGCGCATCAGTGCACCACGTGCATAGCTATATATCTATACTCGTTTTCGTTTAACTGGTGGGCTCACGCTTATTGATGTGTGTTTCCTGGCTGTAGATCCCCGGTCGCAATCCCGTGAAGCGCCCCAAGCAGCCTACAGCAGCGGCAGTGAAAGCATAACATGGTGCATCGTCTTTTTCTTCGATCTCACACACCTTGTGTTATTGTGTATCGTCTGAGTGGTTTGTATTTTGTGTAAACAAGTTGGCCTGCTTCTCACGAGGTGCGTTCCACATGGTCCTTGAAGCATGATCCGGGGCTCCTGTGTGTGTGTGTGTGTTTTGTTTGTTTGTATCTGCAGTCGCGTTCGTGCCATGCTGTGAACGACTATTTGAGACAACCGGCGCAAGCAGGCTGCCTCGTCAGCTGCCAGACGCCACGGCTATCTATCTTGAGAAAGCGTCTCGCACAGGCGCCACGCAAATAGCCGTCAGCTCGCGAATGCTATTTGAGACTCGACGCCTTTTATACGGAACAGCCACCCAATGAAGGCAGCGGAAGTCTTTTTCCGGTATCAGGAAGCGATGAGGGGAATGGAAAGCGCTATCGTCAGCTCACCACTTTGACGACAAGGGTGATAAAGCTGCAGCCGGTGATCAAGGTTTCCCCGGCGCAATCACGCCGTGGGACCCAATCAACCCTCCATACTTCCGGCGCGCTTCTCTCGCTCAGACTGGCACTACATGCACCTGCCTGGCTAAGCGACTTGGTGATCGTGGTACCCAACAATGCTCAATGAAGAAGGCGAGATACGTCCGCCAATTATCACCGTCGCATTCGCAGCTCCAACACAGGCACCACCGTCAGCAGCAACAGGAGCTGACCCGCCGCGAGATGGATCCTTCCGCGTCGGACAGCGGAATCGCTCCGTGTCGTCGTCTGGGAGCAGTAGCAATGACCGACGCAGTAACGCGCTGCACCGGAGCTTCGTCTTCCCGGCGAACGACATTTTGCCGGCGAGTATGATCGTGCAGCAGCCCGGTCAGTTCAATAACCATAGACGCACGTTCCAGGCCGCACCATTCTACGGAACCACCAAAGTACAGCCAGCAAGTCTTCCCAGTGGCGCTGGGCCGGAAGACGTGGCCGCGCGGACATCCAAGCGCGCCGAGATGCAGATCTTCCCGCTGCGTTTCAAGGACGCGAGCCTGGACGAGATCTTCTGCAAGCACTACAACCTGTATGTGCTCAAGAAGGTGCGCGTGGCGAACCTGATCGTGTTCTTCATGAACGCGGCGCTGCTGCTCGGTCAGTACCTATCGCGCGCGCAGTCGTACCGCGACAGCACGTTCGCGTCGCGCGTGGTGATCATTGCGATCACGTGGTGGTTCTACGGTGCGTCCTTCTTCTCGTGGTTCCAGCGGTACTTCGACCAGGTCGTGTTCGCGCACTACGTGCTCCACGGCGTCGTGCTCATCTTGCCGCGGCTCTTCCACCTCGTCGAGTTCTGGTACAACGGCGACGACAGCGAGCTCTCCAAGACCACGCTCTTCTGTTCGCAAAAGAGCGTGCGCATGATGTCGCTCATGTACTTCCTCATCATCTTCAATGCAAGCGGGATGCGCTTCACGACCGCCACGATCTGCGCGTTCTGCCACGTGTCAATCAAGATCTTCTTCGTCGTCGTCTTCTGCAAGGACGGCTGCACATTCCAGGACTTTGAGTCGAACGTGAGCCTCGCGATGATCGGTTTCTGCATGCTCTCGTCCTACTACGGTGAGCGTCACGTGCGCACCGAGTTCGTCGAGCGCCTAAGCGTCGCTGAGGAGCGCAAGCGCCGCGACGATTTACTTGAGACGATGCTTCCCGTGAACATCAAGGAGAGTCTCAAGCAGAAGCGCACGGACGACCTCGCCGAGTACTACGAAGAGGTCTCGATTCTCTTCTGCTACGTGAGCAACTTCCAGGTTTTGTCCAAGCACGCGTCGGCGATCGACCTCGTCAAGCTCATTAATCGGATCGTGTTCTGCTTCGACAAGGCCACGGACGCGCGAGGAGTCTACAAGGTCGAGGCGATCGCCGAGACGTACATGTGCACAGCGGGCGTGCCCTACCGGGACCCGTACCACTGCGAGAAGATCGCCGACATGGCGCTCACGATGATGCGCATCTGCGAAACCGAGTGCTGGAGCTTCAATGGTGTGGAGATTCAGCTGCAGATCGGCATCCACTCGGGCCCCGTGGTCGCGGGCGTCGTGGGCAGCAAGACGTACAGCTATCACCTCTTTGGCGATACTGTGAACACATCCTCGCGCATCTGCTCATCGTGTCTGCCCGGCAAGATCCAGATCAGTGAGCGCACGCGGCAATTACTCTCTCGCTCGGGGTACTACATGATCACAGATCGCGGCATGATGAACCTCAAGGGCAAAGGTATGGTCAAGCTCTACTGGCTCGAGGGGAAGTACGCGCGACCGACGCGGTCCGAGGTCGCAGATGTGTGCAATTCCTTTGAAGCCGCCATCGAGGAGTCAATCCGTTCGGACGTCGCTGGGTACTCGCCGCACCACCGCAGCGACGACTACATCGGGTACATGAGCGCGATCGAGATCAGCCGCGGTACGCTGCGATTCCAGCCAAAATCGCGGCGTAAGCGCATCGGAAGGCTACGAGACGTGACACCTGACACAACAGACATTAAGGACATCTCTGGAACGGCCGCTGAGATGGAGAGCGTGTTTAGGAAAGACCTGGATCGCGACAGCACCCCGCAGTTCCTTTCATCAGTGTACACGATCGGTGCCGTGCTGCTGCTCACGCTCGCGACGCAGATCTACAACCAGAAGGCGACGACACGCAATGGGAACCTCAAGTACTCGATCAACACGGTGGCGTTCGTGGTGATGGCGCTGCTCGCGTACGGGATCAGGAAGTACCCGAACTTCTGCAAGTTCAAAGAGACGTGCGGTACGATCGGCGGCATGCTCTTCGTGCTGCTCATCGACCTTCAGATCTTGCTCCCCGAGGAGACGTCAGCAGCTACGGCGGCTGTTGTTGCTACAGAACCTGTTAGTAGCTCTTCGGTGAGCAGCGCCGCTAAGCAGCTGCAGGTCAACTACCTGGACTTCAACATCCTGTACGCCGTGATCTTTGGGCTCGCAATCCGCCTGCGCTTCGTGAACTCGGTGATCGTGAACCTCTGGACTTTTGTCGTGTACCTGACGCTCACGGTCGTGAGCAAAGTGGACACGTGGACGCAGATTATCGAGAGCTTCCTACTCTTCTTCGCGACGTTCTGTATCGCGGAACATTTCGGGTACAAGCGTGAGTTTGGCGTGCGCTGTGACTTCCTGCTCAAGTGCACTTTGCGGCTCGAGAAGCAGAAGTGCGAGGACCTGCTGGCCAATATGCTCCCATCGCCGCAGTACGCTGAAGCGTTGATGTCCCAGTCCACAGTCGTCGACGAGCTCGCGGAGGTGACGCTGCTGTACTCGGACATGGTGGGCTTCACGACGCTCGGCTCGAGTTTGAAACCGGGCGACATCTGCGTGCTGCTCAACAAGATCTATTCGGCGTTCGACAAACACTTGGACCAGTTCGGGATCTACAAGATGGACACGGTGGGCGACGCGTTCATCGTCGTCGGCGGGCTGCCGACCCACAAGAGCGCGCGCAACCACGCGGCCGCGATCACGGCGTTCGCGATCGAGATGCTCCACGAGATCGATCAGTTCTGCGACGAGACCAAAGTGACGCTGCAGATGCGCATCGGCATCCACACGGGCAAGGTCGTGGGCGGCATCGTGGGCATCAAAAAGCCGCGGTACCTCATCTGGGGCCACCACACGGTCGTCGCGAACCTCATGGAGTCGCGCGGCACACCCGGGCGGATCCAGATCTCCGAGGACACGTACCAGCAGCTACGCGGCTGCCCGGAGTTCATGCTCGAGGAACGTGCAGGCCGCGTGCAGATCAGCGAGAACGAGGCCATGCGCACGTACTACATCGCCAAGGACCACCACTCGGTCAAGGACCGCGTGATCAGCCAGTACCTGCAGTCACGGCCCGTGCTCAACACGGTCGCGCTCACGCAGCTGCGCAACTGCCTGCAACTTCCTGAAAACTCGCCGCTCTCCAAGCAACTGGAGGCAGCGCGTCCGACGCTCAACAAGTCGCGCTCCTTCGTCGACATCATCGGCAAGCGGTACTAAGACAAGACAAACAGCTGCATGTGCAATAGAGAAATAATACAACCCAGTTTTGATACGACGGCAGTCCTATTGATGATACTAGCTCTCTCTTTGTGTTAGCGACCTAGGTGGTTCAGCCTCACTGCCAACATTATGAGGACTGTTCCCTGCTAGCGCTAATAACGCCGCGTGCTTTGTGTGCACGGGGTTGCGCACGCCCTCCAGGAAGCTCGGCATGCGCTGCTCGGCGGGGGACTTGAGCGTCGCTGACGGCTCGCGCGCGTGCGGGTTGAACCGGCGCTGCCGCTGCTCGACTTGCTCGATCCACGTGAGCCCCGGCACGCGGCGGAACGAGTAGTTGGTCGGCGAGGGCTTTTCAGACGTAAGCTTCCACTCGTCCGCGCTGTCCATCTGTCGCGGATCCGGTGGCGCATTGCCCCACTCGCGTAGCCGCTCAGTGTGCGCTTCCTGTTGGTTGGTTCACATGAAGAGAGAATGGTTTTCAGATCGCGTCTATCAGCAGGCGTGTAGAAGAGCATGTAACCAGTGAGGATGAAACTCGTACGCTGCTTTCGGGGCTGGGGACATGGAGGACGGTGCAGTTGCGAGCCAAGACGTTGTACGAACCGGGGCCGACGCTCTCGGAAGTTGTTGTCTTCTGCAAATTCGTGGACACCAAGTAGAAGCAGGTCAGTCAAACCTCTTTCTCAGCGAATAGTAAGCCTACACTGAGGAATAACGGGACTCACAGCCTCGAATCGTTTGGTGGTGCTGCAGAGACTCGAGCCGCGTAGTGATTGAGTGACTTCGTAGCCCAGCGAGCCTCTGCTGGAGCTGTAGAGGCGGTCGGGGCTGAGGCACTCGTTCTTGAACGCCGAACCGGGGGGTACGGCGGTCTTGGGCAGACGGGAGCTAATGCTTCTGCCATGGGAGCTCCAGATTTTCTTCGACTCGCGCTCAGCTGACTTGGGGTCGGGCTCAAAGCCCTCACCTTTCAGCATCGGGTTCACGACCTCATCGTAGAAGAAAGATTCGCGAAACGCCGGGTACTGGATGCGCTGGTGCGCGATCTGCTGCAGACGCAACGGCGACGAGTTGAACTCTACTGATGAGCCTTCCTTGCTGTCATTTCTCTGGTTTTTGTCTGGAGAAGGTGTTCGCTGCGCCACTTGTGCGTTGGTGCCTTTGCTGACGTCGCTGAAAGGCGACTGCTTCTTCCTGCCGGCGGGTACGCTGGCGATGATCATGGCGACCAGAGTGCAGTGAGCAGACCAAGCATGCGTGTATGAGCGTGGGGGTCTTGAGTGCTTCTATTTCTTTGTGCAAGCGCCACGAGGACTCGCGGTCTTATTCTTGGTGGATCTCTGCTGAGAGCGCCACTTCTCATCGGTGGCGCCTCTCTCTCGCTTGTCGAAAAAAAGTGAAGCCACTTCAAAGGAGTCAGAATAGATCGTTTCCTGGCCAATCAAAACACTAAAGCATCTAATGATTGCTGGCTGGACTGAAATTCAAACCTTTTGACCAATCAAATTGCAGGAAGCCAGAAAAAAAGGCAAATGGATCGATGTAGTATTTATAGGTAAATATCGTCAAAAGGATGAAAATGTGATGTCTCTTCCTGCGAGTGGAATGTGACTAACCTCGTCTGCTCATAGTTAGGCTACTGCGCTGATATTGCCGAGTAGACATTGAAAACGAGAAGCCCACTACACGTCCTGCATGGTACTCGGAGAACACGTCGCCACTTCACCACCAGGATGCGAGAGAGAGCACGATCGAGGAGGCCAAGTGTGCGGGCGGCAAGTCACCGCGTCGTCTACATCATCTCGTCCATCTCTTCGTCTTCGTCGAATTCGCCCTCCTCTTCTGCTGTGGCGTCCTGGTACTGCTGGTACTCCGACACCAGGTCGTTCATGTTCGACTCGGCTTCCGTGAACTCCATCTCGTCCATGCCTTCACCGGTGTACCAGTGCAAGAAAGCCTTGCGACGGAACATCGCCGTGAACTGC